>JAZKJV010003150.1:0-239028 GCA_037367405.1 Ottelia alismoides | reverse complement strand
TCATAGTGAGGTTCTAATCCTTGTTGACGGTTTGGTTTCAATTAGCAACGGGTCAACATCATCTTAGGGGTGGTGGGCCCGGGTGGTTAAAGACCGAATTGGGAAATGCAAGTTGGACTTGCAATGCGGAATGAGTTCCCGCTTCTTTTTATCAGAGTCGTAAGTTCTGATATTATTGGGATGTGACAAAGATAGGAAAGGAGATCCCAGATCTTGCTTGAGATATAGCGGTAAGTGTATCCCTAACTTTGAAAGAAAAATAAGAGAATAATATTTCAAAGTTGACATAGGCAAGACGAATTTAATTTTAAAATACCTTAATCAAATGTCTTAAAATGAATATATATTTATCTATATTTATATTCTAATATAGTGCCATCTTAATTTCAAAAAATGAAGTCCATGAACCCACTTAGCAGGTCCTGGAGGTCAACCAGTTGACCGGATCGAATTATTCGGAGTGGATCTGAAAATTTGGATCTTGTCCTATCTGCGGAGCGCGTCTCTTTTGTGCTGACCAAGGACAAGATAGCAAACCCTAAGACTGCAGAAGATAAATCATATAATGAGAAATATGATGAAGACCATAATCTGGCAAGGTGTTATATCCTTGGGTCATTGTCCAATGTGCTTCAGAAGCAACATGTGGAGATGAAACATTGCCAAGAGATTATGATGAATCTGAAGGATATGTTCGGTGACATAAACTGTACACACGTTGTTGTTACGTTACAACGTGATGAAAGAGCTTATTCGCTACAAGATGCAGGAAGGGACCTCTGTCCGAGAACACGTACTCAAAGCGTTTGGGTACCTCTCTGAATTGGAAACCCTGGGAGCCTACTTGGATTCTGACATGCAGGCTGATTTTATTCTCCTATCGCTCCCTAAGTCTTTCAACAACTTTGTCGTGTCCTATCACATGAGCAAAGGTGATTTCACTAACGTTGGGTTGTTAACTGCATTGAAGTATGCAGAAGACGTGATGAGGAAGGACGGCAATGGTTACATAAGTGAGAGGAAAGCGCAGGCGGAAGCAAGGTTTTCGGAAGGGCCCGACCAAGAAGAGAGAAGAAGAAATCAAGGAGTTAGTTCATCTTCTAGTGCTTCCACACTAATGACGTCGAAAAAGTCTGATGTCTGTCACTACTGCAAGAAGCCGGAGCACTGGAGGTGTAACTGCCCAGATTACCTGAAGTCTGCTGACAAAGGTAAAGCCCCAGCAGGTATAAAATCTACTTTCATCATTGAAACTAGCTTTCTCGTTGGGCGAGAAGGAATTTGGATTGTAGATTCTGGTGCTTCTGTTCATATATGCAATTCGTTGCATTTGTTTCAGGAAACTAGGAATCTGAAGCATGGGAAGATAGTCATCCAGATGGGATCTAATGAAAGTGTTGCAGCAGTCGCCGTCGGGACCTGCAAATTATCATTATCTAGTGGTCGAGTAATAGTACTTAAAGAGTGTCTTTATGTACCTGAAGTTAGAATGAATCTGATATATGTATCTAAGCTAGTTAGACATGGATATTTCCTTCACTTTCTGTAATAAATTAATCATAAACCGTTATGATAAATATATTGCGGATGGTATTTTGACTTCTGGTGGACTCTATGAATTGTGCATTGATGAATGTATCATGAATGTTACTACCACTAATAATGAAAACCCCAAGAGATCCAGGGAGGATGGAAATCATTCGAATATGATTTGGCATCAAAGGCTTGGTCATTTATCTGTTGATAGGATCAATAGATTGATAAAGGATGGATCTTTGGATTTTCTACAAGTTCTTCTTTACCTACCTGTGAACATTGCATTCGAGGTAAAATGACTAGAACATCTTTCCGTAACAAGGTTACGGGATGCGGAGGTATTCTTGACCTAATACATACTGATGTATGTGGTCCCTTCAGTACCACGACTAGAAATGGATATCGATATTATTTGACATTTATTGATGACCATTCACGATACAGGTTTATCTTCCTACTATGTCATAAATCTGAAATCTTTGAAAAGTTCAAAGAGTTCAAGGCTTTGGTTGAGAACCAAACTGATAGGAAGATCAAACGGATTCGATCTGACCGAGGTGGTGATTACTCTCAGATGAATTCAAAGGAATATCTTAAAGAGAATGGAATTGTCTCCAATCTCACTCCTCCTGGAACTCCCCAACTTAATGGTGTTGCTGGAAAGATGCAACAGGACCATCATGGACATGGTCCGTTCAATGATGGGCAAAGCACATTTACCTCTTAGTTTCTGGGATAAGTAGTAGAGACTGCAATTTATATCCTGAACAACATTCCTAGTAGTCTGTGCCCAAGACTCCCACGAGCTCTGGTATGGTACCAAACCTAGTGTTAAACACTTGAGGGTTTGGGGATGCTTGGTCCATGCGAAGAACGTGGACGGCAAGTAAGCTAGAATCTCGCACTCGTGAGTGCTACTTCATTAGGTATGTTAAAGATGGTATTGTATACCAACTTTATGACCCTGAGACCCAAAATTTTTTTGTCTCTAGGGATGTTAAATTTCTAGAGGAAATTTCCCCAAAAGGTCAAGATAGAAAGGAAGTAGAAGAATCATTGAATCCCTTGAGGATTCTGAGATTCCTGAACCAGAAATTGAAGAGATAAATCAAGATGAAACACCCTACCTCTTCGAAGGAGTTCGAGGGTGGGTGCACCACCTGAAAGGTATGGATTCCATGTCTTAGTGAGAATGACAATGATCCTTCTTCATTTGATGAAGCACTCACGGATCATGACATGGATAGATGGATGCTGGCAATGAAGTCAGAAATTGACTCCATGCATAAGAATGGTGTATGGACCCTAGAGGATCCACCTAAAGGGATAAAACCCATGGGGTGTAAATGGATCTTCAAGATAAAGAGGGGACTTGATGGGAAAGTAGAGACTTTCAAAGCACGGCTCGTAGCCAAGGGCTACACACAGAGAGAAGGCATCGACTACGATGAGACGTTCTCTCCTGTGGCCATGCTTAAGTCCATCAGGACACTGCTAGCTATAGCTGCATCTCTTAACTACGACATCTGGCAGGTGGATATCAAGACAGCTTTCCTCAATGGATACCTCGAGGAGGATATCTATATGGAGCAGCCAAGGGCTTCATAGTTGAGGATGTAAAGTATGCAAGCTGAAGAAATCCATCTATGGGCTTAAACAAGCTTCTCGTAACTGGAACATCAGATTTGACGAAACCATAAAGAGTTATGATTTTGTGCAGAATCCAGATGAACCTTGTGTATACAAGAGCTTAGTGGGAGCGCCATTGTATTCATCGTGCTTTACGTAGATGATATCCTTATCATTGGAATGATACAGGAATGATGACCAGTGTGAAGATTTGGCTATCCCATACCTTCGAGATGAAAGATCTTGGAGAAGCCTCTTACATCTTAGGCCTGAAGTTGTTCAGAAATCGAGAAAAAGAATATTGGTATTATCACAACATGTATACATCAAAAAGATTCTTGAACGATTCCATATGGATAGTTCCAAGAAAGGATTCCTGCCCTTAGGACATGGTATCCATCTGTCTAAAGGGATGGCTCCTCAAAGTGTTGAGGAAAGGAAGGCCATGGCTGGATGCCCTTACGCATCAGTTGTAGGGAGATTGATGTATGCCATGATGTGTACTAGGCCAGACATCTGCCATGCAGTGGGAGTGGTAAGTCGTTACCAATCATGCTATGGAGGAGAAACACTGGAATGAAGTAAAGAACCATATTCAAATATCTAAGACGGACGCAAGATTACATCTTGGTCTATGGGGATGGTGATCTCCAAGTTTTGGTATATACATATTCAGACTTCCAGTCTGATATTGATGATCGAAAGTCGACATCAGGGTTTGTATTCCTGTTGAACAGTGGTGTTGTGAGATGGAAGAAGCAAGAAGCAGGACACTACGACAGATTCAACAATAGAAGCAGAATACATTACCGCATCGGGATGCTGCAAAGGAGGCGGTGTGGTTGCGCAAGTTCATCTTGGAGCATGGCGTAGTTTCCTCAGATACTCCATCCCGTTACTCTGCGATAACAGGGGAGCCATTGCCTAGGCAAAGGAAGCAAGATGCCATTAAAACATCAAGCACATGGAATGAAAATACCACATCATTCGGGAGATTCAAAAGCGTGGTGACATCATCAACACCAAGGTGGCCTCTGTTGACAACATTGCTGATCCTCTTACCAACCTCTGACACAGAAGGTTTTTGATCAACAAGTAATGAGTATGGGTTTACGGATTGTACCTAAATGGTTTTGAGGGCTTGTGGAAGATTGTAGACATGTGAGCCTGGGCGAACCATTCTTACAATAAGTGTTATTGTAATATATATGTTTATCAATACAAGTTATTGATGTTTCACTCCCTTTCTGAAATTAAATGAATGAATGCACTATAAGGTCCCTCCGTACAATTAGGGTTATGTACCGTGGCCATCTTGATGATCATATAGCTGTTGATTCATTAAATGAATCATAGAGGCTAGTGTCTGGATGAATATCTAAGGAGTTAGATAGAGGACTCATCAAGCACCGTCAAATGATTGTTAAGAGATGATCTCCAGCTGAGTAGGAGATGGAAATCCTTTCTCACATTGGCTGATATCTGATCGACTTCTTGATGCAGGTCCTCTGCATGGAAATAGTGATTCAGAGGTGTCAGATTAGTTAGGTCAATGGGTTGACTTAACGAGATCGAGATAACCTTAGTCCTATGTTGAATGCTGTCACACATAAGCACACATCCTCTAACCAGAGACAGATGTATTGCTATATGTCTGAGTATGTACATCTGGCTGACTGATAGGTTGATGGCCTAACCAAGGTCTATACACCGATGAGCTGGTGTGCATATAAGGGCATATGAGCAATACGATCTCTCAAAGGGATCATAAAGGTTTACTTATGAACCAGAAGACATGAGCTCACTCACGAGGTATTAGGACTGATCAAATTCCATGCATGATCGTCGTACTTTGTAAGCATGACATGAATTTGAAGGTATGATATATGCTTTGGGAAAGCATATGATCGATACCGACTCCCAATGACCAAGATTGAGAAACTTAGTGATCAAACTCTGAAGAAGACAATGTAAAATTGATCTTAATCTTCAAGATGATCATGGGTCTTCTAGTATGCAGGATGTACTGGTATTAAGAATACCTGATGGTGATGTGATCATAAACGATTGTATAACCATGACGCTTCCATTCCGAGGGAGAGATGAAACAGGTCTGGATTTTAGTGACTCCTCTCAGTAGAGAAGCAATCTAATCTTGGTCCAAATGTTGGACATTAGTCTGAATGTGATTCAGATGCAATGAGAAGATTGGATTTGCGGTTTGATTTAATCAATCATCTGTGGGAGGTCTGTAAGATCTAGATTTGAGATGGGATCTCAACATCCAAG
The DNA here is from genome assembly GCA_037367405.1 of Ottelia alismoides. Lineage (NCBI taxonomy): Eukaryota > Viridiplantae > Streptophyta > Magnoliopsida > Alismatales > Hydrocharitaceae > Ottelia > Ottelia alismoides. The sequence continues at coordinate 233,574 of JAZKJV010003150.1, read as the reverse complement.
TCACTATACGTGGAACAATACAGTCGCTGTGTCCTTATCTCCAAGTATCTGCGGAGAGAAGCACATTATTCTTGAAGGGGTTCAAGAATAATTCATTTTGATGAACTACATATCCAAGCAAGAAGGACTTGATGATTAAATGAGATTTAATTATCAAGCTTAATATGAATGAGATTCATATTGTGAGAATGATCATCCAAGATAATTAATGGGATTTAATTATCATGGATTAGAGAATATGGATAATACTATCCATAATATTTGTGTATTATAAATATGATTTATAATATACATATATTAAAGAGAGATAATTTTCTAAGAAGCATTTGTTAATTATTAATGTGGATTGGATTCACACTCATTAATTAATTGGAAATGTAATTTACAAATTAGTTTGGGTTATGAATATGATTGACATATTTTTCAATAGCATGATTGAAATATTCACAAATTAATTTGGAATTAATTTGATGGAAAATTTTGTAACAATGGTTATTACAAATTTATTAAGAAATAATAGATAAAATAAAAAAGGAGAATAATTACCACAAATATAGGTGGCGTCAACCATGGGTGACGCCCCCTAAATTTGGGGTGGTTTATTATCTCCCTTTTTATTATCTAGTTATCTCTTGAAAATTAATTTATGTTAAATTAAATTGTGTTGATAATGTTGCAACATATATTTAATTTAAAATAATTAATGTTGTTGGTTTTTAACCCACAACAATCATGACCATTGATTAATGCAATAGATCACCATGGCCGTTGGATCTATGTGTCCCATGGATTGAGATCCATTGGATCCCAAACTAGTATATAAGGAGGGCTAACCTAGCCTTTCAAAGGTACATAATTAAGAGTTGTAGAAGCCTACTACTCTCTCTCTCTCTCATTCTTGCCCTCTTTCTTTCTCTTCTCCAAGAAGTGGCCAAATTTAGGAGATCAAAAGCGAGTGAGTGGCACAAATGAGTGGAAGGTTTGAACAGAAGAGGTGTAGATCAAAAGCGTGATGGACAGTGGAGATGGAGTTAGGAGTGTGATCGAATGGTTGGATAAGATGGGAGACGTGGCGAGATGAGGGCCTTAAGATGGTAGTCTGATCTTGCAGCTGAGGGGGGTAGGAGGACATGAATGGCAGAGATCAGATCTGGGAGTCAGATCTGACAACTGTGAGTAGGCCAATGATGATAGATAGAGATGGTGGGGGGTTTGTGGAGATCGGACGTCCCTAGGAGGAGCAGGGTGGCATGAGTGGAGTCGGGCCATGTGGGCGTCCCAGAGGGCACCACCATGGCCCAATCAGAAAAAAAGAAAATGTAAAAATAAAGATTAAAAAGAAGAATTAGTTAGAGGGAAATGTAGGAAAAAGTCAAAACATGAAAGTTGTATATCTCGATGAGATCTATAAGTTTCATGTGGATAAAAAGCCAAAAGAGGTCATTTGTACAAAAAGTATTTCGGAGGTATTTTTAAAGGGATAAAAACACTGTTTTTTTGGTTTTGATATTTTTTGTAATTTCTTTATCTTTTAAGGATTAGGGAAATTATAGACAATTATTCTTCCTAATTTTTATGGGTTTTTAATAATAAATAATTACAAATTAGTATAGATAATAATGAGGAATTATTAGTGATTTTTAATGATTTATTTAAGCTAGGGGATTAAAAGTGGATTTTAGCATGATTACCCCTATACTTAAACCATGCTCATCCTCGAGCATATAAAGAATGATGGATTCAGATTAATTCCTGACAACGTATGTGAAATATTGAAGGCTCAATTGTTTTTTGAAGACCATAAGTTTAAGTAATCCTAAAATTTTGGGCTTAACCATTCTCTAGTTAGAAGGAATCCAGCTTCTCTAATTATTAGACTCGCTTTTTATACATATAACATAAGGATATGAAATTTAGTGTACTACATTTCATGAGAGTCGAGTCGAGGCATCACTCGTAGTTCCAGTCCAGGAGAAGCTCCTGTAGACCTAATCCTCAACACAAGGGAATAAGCCTATTCTTGCTTCAGCCAACCGTCTCATTAGTTTGTCAGACTTGAAATATACATGGATGACCAAATGATGGAGGGCATAAGATTGTGTCTATTTTTCTCTCCCTCACATTGGAACAAAGGGCCTCTCGATTGCCTTATTACTCAATATATGTAGATTTTTTGTTTGTTGACTAATGTGTCCGCCAAGAGTTCGAAGTCATCTGTACTTATTTTTCTGGGAGTACACCAAGATGTCTTTTTTGAGTATTTTTGATACCTTCAACACCCAAACTTATATCACAACACGATGCAGAGCCCTTTTATGGTGTCAGGTCTGACTCCTTGATCCTAACTAGCGCTTGGTCCAGGTGGACACTTTTAAAATGGTTGGGAGAGATCGCAATGGTGGAAGCTCATTGTAATTTAACTTTGGAGGATTGAGTTTTCTTTGAACATTTCTTTCCTTTCTTTTCGTTTGGTGGCTAGCTCCACTGCTTTTAGCAAAAGTTGGTGCACTCTCATCAACAATTAAATTAGGTTTCATTATACCGTGACACATAGGAAAATATCAAAGAGATAACATATGAACTTGTTCACATACTGGCTAGGGTTTTGCTGACACTCAGGTTTCTTGAAGACTTCATTAACCTTTATCCCATCCTCGAGCATCATTAGATCGGGTTTAAGCTCAAATCTCCAGCCCAGTTCCTCAAGTGATAACTCAAATCATCTCATCAATCCATGCAATTGTGAAAGTGACATGCTAATCATATTCTTTAGAGGGTAGAGATGAAGAATGCAATATAGCGCTCAAATCTTCGAACTAGGAAGTGTGGATTGTTATGTTCGAAACCCTAATGACTAAGGAATGTTAACTCAGACTCTCAATAGAAAATCATAGAAATCAAGTTTCCTAAAAAGTCCTCAAGCCTTGAGTGAATGTATATTGTGCATAAATACACCAACTTCTTGGTTGATTGCTTGTGTGATTTTTGTTTTTGCAAATTTTTATGGATTTTAAGTTTCATTTTTTTTATATTCTTTGAGAGACAATGATCTTCCCCAATTGAATAATTCTGAAGAGGAGTTAAGGTGGATCCTCCAGGGGAAAAAAAGAAGTGAGAATGCTCCGAAGAGGAAAAGGGATATGGCTCGTCTGTTTATAGAACAACATTTACCTAGTATGTGCATCTAAATTCTAGTCTTCACGAATCTTGACCCCTTCACCATGAACCCCCTTTCTACACCCTCGACTCCACTTTTCTATTATAGAAGAAAGGAGCATCACATTCCAAAATAAATAGAAGTTACCATTCAATGACTGGCCATACTCATATGAATATTTGCATCTACTCTCAGCCAATATGGGTGTAAGTAGGGGCTGTTAGACGGACCCGTGTTCCCTAAGGATAGAGCCATATACAATGTCCTCTAAACCATCCACTCTGCTAAGGGAGATCGAAATTCCATCAATGAAAAGTAGCTACTCATTTTTAAGCCTAATAATCAACGTCTAAATCAAAGAAAAGTTTTTAATTTTTCAACTTTTTATGGAGTTTTTGAAAAGGTTTTACGTACATCAATTTAATCCCTTAATTTTAAGAAAACATTTTTACAGGAACTTTTACAAAACTAACAAAGAAAGGTAGTTCCGAGTGGCGAATGAACAAAGGTAGTGGAAAGGGTGAGGAAGATCAAAAAATGCTGGGGAAAAGAATGTGTAGAGTGAGAGAGAGAAAAGCGAAGTAGCGCATCATGATCTTCTTTTTTCAGAGGAAAGTCACATGTTTACTTAAACCAAGCTGAAAAAGACTTTCAAAAAATAATATACGAGTTATGGCTAAAGTATATATACATTAATATACAGTATATCACCCTATACTTAGCTTTTACTATGCCCTCATAGCACAAGTGATATGAAGCCATGGCTCGATTAAATTTAGGGTGATATAGTGGAACTGAGGAGGAGGATCCCCCTATACTTAGGTCAAAAATTGACCTTAATATAAGAAGATAATATGAGAGATGGATGATGATCGAGTTCCCCCTTATACTTAGGCTAAAAATAGCCTAAGTATATGAACTAGGGGGTGATCTGGTTTAGGAGGAGAGATATAAGGGGGAGGGGTGTATTTTTTTTACAAATGATTAAGAGAAGATGAGAGCGGGGGGGGGGGGGGGGGGAGGGGTGTACATTGTGTTTGAGATTAATGTGTGTGTGTGATGGGAGTGATTGTATCAAATATACAGAGAGAGGAGATGGGAGGGGGGTTGAGTGTGTATGTGCAAGTGTGTGAGGGGGGGGGGGGAGTAGATCATCTAGTGAGCTACTCTTTTTTTCTTTTTCATTTCTTTTTCTTTTTTTCACAACATGCGAGTCCTTTAATGAGGATCGCTAAAAATGCACGTGCAACATAACTTTTTTTACAACTTGCAAATGCAAGCAGAGCTGACTAAAATTTCTCTAATTCTTTGCTAACTCTTTTGTGGCCTTATCAGCAGGAGCTCCCAACTCCACGCCTCCATGGAGATCAAGCATCCTTAATCTTCATGGGCACTGCCACAAAAGAGAAATGTTAGAAAAATAATAAGGAAAATAATCGGCGGAAACGATGCAAAAATATGCATAAGAGAAGACCTGTAAATTTCGAAAATATTCAACACAAAAATATATCGAAATTCGACAAATAGATAAAGTTGAGCCTTGTCCCCGGCAACAACTGCATTTGATGAACACGAATCTTCCTCTTTAATAATCGATATTGTAGTATAGGAGGCGAAAGATGATTCACTAAAAAACGCAATCCATGAATGTTGTCGAATAATTTAACTTTGCAAGTCTACCAAGGTCGAACACAGGGACACGAGCTACTTTAATCTATTTATAGAATTTTAGTCAATTAGATGCTTATGTGAATAAATCCTTATTTTCAGATCTTCATGCAAATGTAGAATACTAAAATGCAAATAGAGTAATGCAAAAAATGATGCAAGTATTTTATTTCATTTTTCAATGCAATTATAAGGTGATGCATGAGAAAATGAATGATTAAATGCAAGTGTTATGCATGCAAACGACTACTACAAATATGCCCTCGAAAGATCACAAAATTGAGCAACATATTATGGTTTGAAATCTGAATTACTTTGAGCCTAAAATTATGTGTAAACACATATTTAGTGGCAAAGCAATTGAGCACGAGACACTTTATAATATTAGAAATACATCACATTTAAAATGGTGTCATATGAGAAAATTAAATATGCAAAGATAGATGAGGAAATAAGGAACAAAACGACACTAAAATCAAGTAAATTGGACCTACGATACTCAAGTTATGAATGAAATAATGCAAGGGCATAAATGCAATAAAAATGCAGAGAATAAAAGGATAAATAATCACAAATAGGTCATTGGAGGGATCTATTTGCAATTAAGCAAAACTAATTGGAGTACATTGCTATTTTTCCTAAAGTGTGTGCCAATATTTGTTGTTTTCAGAAGTCACCGGGGCCTATGTGTAAATTTCCCTAGGCGCACACGTGAGGCACCCACCCAGGGACTTAGTTGCAATTCTTGAAGTATGCAGAGCGTTCTTGCAATTAACCCCTACCCCGCACGTGAAATGCACGTGGGGAGAGGTTCGGAAGAGGCGTTGTTTCAGGAGACATGTGGGCTGAATCTGGTGGCTTGGGTGACCCGAGCATCTTGCTTTGGTTCTAACAACGTGGAGATCTCCAGGCCATTGGATGGCCGCCGCAAAGGTGCCATCCAACGACACATGTACTTTGTCCTCACCGGAGGAAGAGTGGCATACTTGGAGCTCCGACGTCAGCCTCCTTTGCATCAAAGGAAGACCCCCGTGGTATGTGATTGTCATGCAATGATGGCTGGAGCGAGGAGAATCCGTGAGGATAGCTGTGGAAGGAAATTGATGTTGCCTCACAGAAGAGAAAGCTCAAGGTCGATGAGGGTGACGAAGCTCCATCCTTTGAAGATTGAAGGTACCTGCATATGTTAGAAGTCTAGCCGAAGCAATGTGCGGTGTGTGTGAGAGAAGTGGTGGTCCATAGGGAGATGGGAGGTAGAGGGCCTGAGCTTCTTCTCCAGTGAGATAGGGGAGAAGGTGCGTTGAAGTGGGAAAGGTTGTGGAGAAAGGGGAAGGGTGAGTAGAGGCGTTGGCATGGATGTTGGTGAGTTGGCAGAGGTCATTAAAGGGTCTGTGGCTGATGAAAGTGGCAGAGTAAGACGAGAAAATTAGGAGAAAACTGAAAGAAAATAGCGAGGAGGAGGGTACCTCGTCGGAGAGGGGAATCTGGTGGATGAAGAGGCTTGGGCTGAGGTTCCAAATGACCTCGGTCATTGCACATCGTGGTCAGCCTAGAACACGGTGCTCAACGGTGCACGGGGTAGCTGCAACATGGTCATGTGACCATGGATCACACCTAGGGATGGCATTCATCGTCACCTCGACAGGACCTCCCTCCGCTATCACCGAAGGGTGGGGGATGCTAGGGGAAGCCCAGTAGATTGGTGGATGAGATTTACAGGTGGTGGGGTGGAGGTTTTATATAAGGGGGTGGAGGTTCGTTACAGTGGTGGCGAAGGGTTTTGCAATGATGATTTTGATGGCTGGGAGTGATGGTGAAGGTGTTTGTTGAGATGCGCGAGGGAGAGAGAGGTAACGGCTATGGGGAGGAGCCATTGGAAAGGGAGGAGCGTGGCTGGAGCACCTTCAAAATATGAAGTGGGCAGAGAGGGGAAGAGGTGAAATGACTGGGGAGTGGGCGTCTGAGGTAGGAGATGATACCTTGTCCGTTGGATCTTGCGATCCAACAATCCTCAAAGGGGGATCGGACAAAGGGCTAGTATCATATCATAAGATCTAATTCAACAGTGGACGTAGAGGAGCTAAAGGAGGGTCATGATGGAGAGATGAGCTCGATCTAAGGGTGATGAGAGAAGGGGCAACATGGAGCGCAAGCGACTATAGGATATGAAGTGGATCGGGCGGTGATGAGGTCGATGCAAGTGAGTGGCCCAGATGAGAGGAGGGTTTGATCATAAGGTGTAGATCAAAAGTGTAATGCACTGTGGAGATGGTGTTAGGAGCGCGATCGAATGGTTGGGAGAAGATGGACGACTTGGCGAGATGAAGGCCTTAGGATGGTAGTCTGATTGTGTGGCTGCGGTGTAGTCGGACATGAATGGCGGAGATCATATCTGGGAGTCGGATCTAACAACTGTGAGAAGGAGAATGATGGACAACAGAGATGGAGGCGGGTTTGTGGAGATCGGACGACTCCAGGAGGGTCCGTGCGGCAAGAGTGGAGTCGGGCCATGTAGGCGGCCCAGAGGGCGCCACGTGACCCAAGAGGTCATTTATACAAAAATTATTTTTGGGGGTATTTTTAAAGGGTTAAAAACATCGATTTTTTGTTTTGATATTTTTTTGTAATTTTTTTGTCTTCTAAGGGTTAGGAAAATTATAGACAACTATTCTTCCTAATTTTTATGAGTTTTTAATAATAAAATAGTTACAAAGTAGTACAGGATAATAATGAGAAATTATTAGATGTTTTTATTGATTTATTTAAGCTAGGGGTTAAAAAGTGGATTTTAACATGATGAATACGAGATTCATCATTTACACACCAATGCAAACTCAACTTAAACCTCAGGTTCACTAACTCACACAATGAAGGCAGCAAGAGTCTGACCAATTATCTTTTTAATTTTAACTGGTGATAAAATTAATCGTAGAAAAGATAGAGCAAGCTGTTAGGTGTCAGAAATTTTCCTAAAGACGGTTGATGAATCTCCATTTCATCACTTTTAGGGTTCAGGGTCATAAAATACCAAACTAAAATACCTTTGATTTTCTTTTCTTCTCTTTATTCTATAATTTTGGCATTACAAACTCGACGAGTGGGTCTTACAGTCAGAAATTGAGTTAGTCGATAAGGAATAAAGTATGGGGAGATAAGGGCCAATAAATCCATTTAAAATCCATTTATTCATTCATCATTTATTCATTTTTGAGACCTATTTTATTCTTTATTATTTATACCTCAATTAAAGAATCTTTGTACATAAAAGTTGTATATAATAATGTAAATAAAAATACAAATATGAGTTTATACAAAAATAATACATGGTGTACTATTTATACACGAAATAAAAAGCCAAAAATCCCAACTTCAAAGGCCCATATCTTTCAAATAAAAATCAAAATGTATCAAAATAATCTTTAATTGTATATAGCTTTTTATAATCTATTTAGTGAAGGTGGTTTCATTTTTTTGAGGTTAATATGAGAAAGTTATGTTTTGGACCCTCATTGTATCGTATGACCAAATAAAATATCCATTTAACTACTCTTAATTATTTTTATAGTTCTATATTTTTATAATGTTATAAATATTATTTATATATTAAAACCAAAATAAAACCACAAAGAAAACACCAAATAAAATAAGTGTATATAAATATACAGGTAAAATACCTATGTTAATACATGTAAATAAATAAAAGTGAAATTCATTCTTTCATTATTTTATTTTTATTTTGTTATACTCTAGTAAATATTATTTATATTTTAATAAAAATATTAAGATAAAATAAGACCAAAGAAAATATATTAAAATAAAATAATGTACAAAATACATAGATAAATATACAATAACTATACTTGTATAATTTATTTCATATTTATTTAAATGAACAAATAACATCATAAATATATAATAAAAATATATTTATATACCTAAAAATTAGGTATAAATATATAAAATAAGCTAATAAATAATAAAATAAAATATACAATATAAAAATAAAAATAACGAAAATATAGATGAATATATCTATAAGTATTCTCTTTAAAATTAATAATTTATTAATAACACCAAAGGTAAAAACCATAATAAAATACTACATAAAATAATAAACATCTTTTATTTTATAATCAAAAATTTGTAAATTAATTTACAATATTTAATTAATTACATATAATTTATACCATATTTATTTAAATGAACAAATAACATCATAAATATATAATAAAAATATATTTATATACATAAAATTAGTATAAATATATAAAATAATCTAATAAATAATAAAATAAAATATACAAAATAAAAATAAAAGTAACCAAAATATAGATGAATATATCTATAAGTATTCTCTTTAAAGTTAACTTGTTATTAATAACACCAAAAGTAAAAATCATAATAAAATACTACATAAAATAATAAACATCTTTTATTTTATAATCAAAATTTTGTAAAATAATTTACTATATTTAATTAATTACATATAACATAGTTGTTTTGTCCTTATGCGGACTAACATGTGCCAATCAGGGCCCATGGTTTGTTGACCCTCAGTTGACTCCCCCTAGTGCCTCTGACTTTCATCAGACCCGTAGATTCCCTTGATTTCATCCCTTTTTCCTGCTTCCATCCATCCATCATCCTTGAGCCCTTCACAAGATTTTCTCTTGTATCTCCCATGATTCATGTCGAGCCTTTTGATTTCCTGTACATAGTACTGATTACCATCGATTCATCCATCAATAATGGTGCCCAGCCTTGTTTACAAATAAAGCATCCATCCTTCCTCCTCTTATTTGATCATCTTCCAAGTTCATGGGTCCCCACCTCCAGCCTAGTGTGATGCCACATGACAGGTGGTGTGCCCCTGGAGGTCTGACACAAACGGTGGCCTCATCGGCCGCCTTTGCTCCATGCCTTCGCCAACAGGTATGAGCTATGCTTCTTCATTTCCTAAGTCGATTTTAATCTCGCCTTTTATTTCTTGCATTTCATTTCCTATCTACGACCACGATTTTGTTGTACCCTGTTGTATCTCTCCCTGCAATCCACTTCAACATCTTGCCCTCTCATTTCTCTGCACACATTCCATCTCCAACCACCCAGATCAGCATGTGATCTGGAGCCCTATGCTTCCCCCACCATCCTCGCTAGATCGCACCCCATTTGCCCCATCTCTGACCTATTCCATGCCTAACCAGGTCGAGGAACTTTGCGCTCGACCTGCGTGTTTGTTAATGCAGGTTTCACGCTCGAAAGGCCCCATCTGGCATGGATTCGAAAATAATAAAAACATCCAGGATCGACGAACTTCCAAGGCTTGATCAGCGAGCCTCGGACCTCTCTGTCACCGCCAATCGTCGTGGAACATCATTAGAGTGATCCTGAGCACCTCAGATGCGGGACTGGTCACCAGAGCATCACGAGAGAGGTGATCGAGCGAGCTCCCAAGATACCATCTTCAACCAGGGACCTTCAAAGTCGTTTGATCGTCGTCCCGGTCTAGACGCTACATATGACGTTGGATACAACCAAGACTCAGCTGTTGGATCACTTCCTGCAATCTAATCACAGACGTTAACCTGGAATCGGTATTAGCAACGCAGATGGTGACACATGTCCAAGTGAATGAACCATAACCGTCTATCCCCGAGCGCCTTGGGGGTAATTTCATATCGTTCCCTGTTGATTTTTGTATTTATTTATTACTCTTGTAAATAAAATTTGAAGCTTAAATAAAATGGGCATTTTGTATTGGAACCCCTGATGTTTCTAAAAAATTACAAATGGGTCCATGCTAGTTCACCTCACTTGCAGTCCCACGTGAGGTGGCCATTTTGCAAGTTCACCCTTGCATCTTTTTGTTTTTATTTTTAATCCAATAAATTTGTATATCAAATGTATATTTGTATAAAAATAACACCAAGACTTTATTTTATTTACATATATGCCCTTGTTAGTTTGTGAATTTTGGTCTTGAATTTCGTTTATTAAAAATATCACCTGTGATCCTAAATTAACCAAAAATAGGTTAGATGCCTGGTAGCATGTACTTTCATTCTCCATGTTTAGTTTGCATTTTTATGCATTTTAACCATTTATTAAAAATAAAAAGAGCACATTTTTGTTCTGTTTAACGTGTAAAATACCAAAAAATAGAAGATATTTTGATTATATGTTGCCTATTTTATCGTATTTTAATTCCAGACCAAAAATCCATAAAAATAGAAAAAGAAAACTCTTAAAAATCATAAACCCCAAAAATCTCTATAAAAATCTATAAATTCCCAAAATTCTAAAAATATGTATTTATGCTCTATAATTTTCTTTATATAATTATTTATATAGTAAGATTGATTTGAATAATTTAGGACCATAATTGCTATTTTTATATTCAAATAATTGACCTATTATTTAATCCCTGATTTGGGATATTTTTTATTTTAAAAATCCATAAAAAAGAAAAATTAAGAAAAATCGCAAAAATATTAGAAAAATATATAAAACCCCCCAAAAATTATTTTCTATATTTTCTTTATCTTTACTAGTATTTATATCTATATTATCTATTATTGCATATATAGCCTTACACATTCTATTATATACTAATAAGAAAAGAAAATTTGTAAAAATCAGAAAATATAAATAGAAAATACAAAAAATATAAAATCAAAATATAAAATTTATAAATTTAAAACAAAAAATAAAAACCCACGAAAATAATAAAATGGACAAGAGAATAGGACAAATTTTTTCCTTAATTGCCCCGTCTACCATTTTCTCCGTAAGTTCGACCTCTACACATGCTTACATCTATAAACATTTGTTGTAGAGTTATAATAAATTTCAATTACACATTTTTTACATTCACTACTTGATTTATATTGTGGTTTAATTGTTGATTGATCGGGATTTTGTCTGAGGTTGCTTCGACGACTGTCGGTATGCCTTGTGAATTGACGTGACTTCCACAAGATCTCTGTCATCAAATGGTGCCATTGTCGGGGGCAATGCTGCATAGATTGGGATTATTTATTTGTTCAATCTCTTGTCTATTTATTTATTTTTTGACATTTACTTATTCTAGTCATTTATTTATTTTATTATTGTTTCATAATAATTATGAATTGTCTGACACCTCTCCTTGATTGAATTTGTTTCAAGGGACCACTACGCGAAGTAGGACTTCTTAGGAGGACTTGTGCACCAAAGCAAGGTGGAGCCAGCTTTCTGACTGAGTCGGTAGGAGATAGCACTAAATGCAGACTTGGAGGGATTTTTGGAGACAACTTCTTTCTATATTTCATTTATTTTACATTTATTATTATGTGCATTCATGTGAGAGAGTGACAATTAATGTGTAATAATTCAGACTCTCATAGACTTTTTACTTCATGAGATCCACTGCCCAATGGATTATTCCCTTGGATCCTCGTCGGTTTTTCACGTTTTCATCACCTTTTTTTCATTTATTTCTCATTTTTTGTTTTATTTATTTTGTGTGAATGAGTCCTAGCTTAGGATTTGATTGCTCAATAGATTAAGGTCCAAAGCCCTAACATATTTGCATATACCTATTGACTCGCTTTTGGACTTAATTAAATTGCAATTATCGATTGTCTAGACTTGGAACCACTCGTCGTGAAGAACCTCATACAACACTTGCAGGATCCATTGTGGCGGGCGTCGAGAGGTTCCCAAGAACAGATCTTAGGTTTCACATCTAGATAATTGGCATTCAGTGCTTCACGATAATAGCAATTACTATTTTAGGGCGATTTCACTGGCTTGCACTGCATATAATATAGCTTTCAATTTTGTTATGCATCCCCCATGGAGGGGGCCAGAAAGCATTGTAAGTCTCATAACTTTGCATGCATCATCAATTCTCGACTTTCATGGCTTTTTCGACTTTGTCCCTCTGATTTTGCTCACATAGAATACTAAACGGAATTGGAAACATCGTTAGGAACGAGCATTGAAAAAATAGAAAAACAAAAAAGTGATAACCTAAATAAATTTGGGACTAATGACTCTATTGGACCTTAAAAATAGATGTATTGGATTCATTGTTTTGGGGAGAGCAATCCCCTCATTGTATGTGCATTTTATTCCGTACACACTAAGGATTAGTGCCCAAATCCCATGCCTATTTTTGTGTTGTACAACGTTTTTGAAAATCACCTTACTCTAAAAATGAAAGATAAAAGACCACCATCTCTGGTCTTCACTATGTTGAGTAGGTGAACTTGTGGTTTGCTTTGTACATTGATTGTGATTTTGAGTCCATCTGCGTTTCATTCAGTCTTTGAGTTTACTATCACGTGAATGTGAGCCAGTTTCATCACTTGATTCTTTCTATATCCTTTGTTTTTATTTATCCTCTCTGCATATGTGTCGTTATATTGGGTCTTCATCTTCACGATCTTCATCAGATTTCGAAGCTTTCTCCTTGATCATATCACCCCATCATTTGTCTGATTCAAGGAGACTCTCTCTTTAAGCTATAATTTTGTCTATGTTCCGCCAAATCTCACTGGCCCTCCTCGTCCCCTTCAGTATCATCCCTTCTACCACCCAGGATTGATTTGATTATAGATAAGGCCCGCATCAAGGTTTATAGATTAAAATAATTATTTGAGTAAGTTGGGCAGATTTAAGGATGCTAAGATTGGTGTGCTATCTCTGGTGGATCCGACTTTTCATATGTGCATGGAGATTATTGAGGATTGAGTTTGGCACAATTACATATGTGATTCGTTATTGATGATTTTTGATCTCGCACATCGGTTTGAGGATGTGATTGATTCTTGATAATTGATGATGATTCCATGATCTATGTCTATATGATTTAGTATGAGGTTCTGCCCATCTCGATTCAGACACTTGATGTGCTATCTCTTTATGTGCTTTAGAGCGATGGTGCCTGGAACCTCCATGATTTCACTCATCTCCTTACATATCCCACCACCATCTCTTAATTTCCTCATACATCATTAGAACTTAGAGAATCTCTTTCTAACACCTTGATCCATCTCAGCTGATTTGGTTGCTTTGAGGGACCGCATTGTGATTTCCCTGATTGTCTTTATCCCTCTTATAATCTTATTCCCTCTTATTGGTGATTGATTGATAATCTTTGAGGACCCGAGATTTGGTGCCAGCATTCCCCTAATTTCATTGATTCAGTTTGCATTACTCCTTGAGGACTATATGTGAGGGGATGCAACATTTTCTTTACGATCGATTTCATTCACTGCTTGTGTCTCCATTTTGATGGAACAGGAAACTGAGTCGTATGATATATGTGTTATCGATCTCACTATTTAATTGTTTGTTCGATCTTTCACTGCACGAGATCAATTATCCTATTAGTATGGAATCCTTTGAGTTCGCTCTCCTTGACGGCCTTTGCAAGGATGAGCCATTCCGCTGATTATTCCACACCTAGCTCACAGAACTCTCTGAGGGTTATATTTGAGAGGTTGTGGCATTTTCTAGATATTGCAGTCTCTTGTGTTGGTAGCTCATCTGTCTCCTACTGAGACCGCTTCTGATGATCTGTGTGATGGATCTAAGTCCTTTGAGTTCGCTCACGATTTACGACCCTCGCAAGGGTGAGCCATGTTTTGATTGTTTCATTGCCTAGCATGTATCACTCCTTGAGGGTTATCTGTGGGAGGCTACATCATTTTGTAGGTACTCGGTTTCTCTTCTGGTGTCTCCTCTCTAGTGGAGCACGAAGCCGACTCTTATGATTTGTGTACTCGATTATGTCTCCAATCTGGTGGAGCACGGAGCCGAGTCTTCTGATTGCTCTGAGTTCTCTGCCTCATCTGAGTCTGCTTACCTTGATGACCCTCACAAGGTTGAGCTTTATCTGATGGTATTCGGTGTATCCCTAATCTTCTGACCTTATGAACACCAGATATCATGTTGTATAAAGATCCACGTTTTCTTTACTTTTCCTATCTTCTTGAGGCTTTGATTGATTTGAAGGACTCTATACTGCTCACTCTTCCTTCATGTCTTTCGTTATCGGCTTAGATATCTCATTCCTTTCTTATGAGTCATTGTTCTACTTATCGCTATTCGTTCCTCACTTAGTTTTTGATCTTTTTTTCTCGTTAGCTGACACCCACTTAATTGCATATTAGGGTGTCTTACTCTTTCTGACTACATCATCGTTCTCACAGGGAGATGAGGACGAGAGTATGTTATTCAATTGACATATACCACACTGCACTTCACTATTCTTTACTTGTTGTATATGTGTTTTATCTTACATTGCTTCTTTCTCCTGTATGTCATGTGTACCCCAGATAATTCATCATATCTGTATGTCTATACTTAGGAAGTACCTCTTCCTAAGTATAGGGGGGTTCACCCCGTGTTGTTCTTTCTTCCTTCTGTTCCATCACTCTTGTTGTTATCTAGACTTAGGTATCTTTTACCCTACGTATAGGGGGAGTGATGCGTACATTCTCTCTGATCTTTTATTCTATCTTCATATGTCTTTTCTTCTTTTAATTTTAATTTTTATTTTTCTACAAAAGAGGTGTCACCCCTTTTTTTCAGTCTTCTCTACTTAGGATGTATTTTTTCCTAAGTATAGGAGGGTATGCATCCCAAGTTATTTCGTTCTTAGATCCCCTCCACTATCTCCTCTCTTGTTTATTTTATCTATTATACTTGGAGATATCTTACCATAAGTATAGAGGGAGATGAACCGAGCTATGATCTGTTCATTCCCACCCTTGACCCTCCCTGCCTTGTGTATAGTCTGCTATACTTCGGATTATTTGGTCCTAACTATAGGGGGACGATCGAATCTCATACCTTCATTCGTTTGTTTATTCTTTAGACTTTTTATACTCAGTTCGAGTTATGTCTTCTCTTTTCCTTTTCGATCTATGAGGACATGGCTCAGGCTAAGTATAGGGGGTCGTATATACTCTGTATATACTTTAGTTATAACGCATACATTACATTATTAATAAATATGACTAAAATTCTATGTATACATATACAAATCATTTAATAACACGATGCATTCTATTTCTCATATTCTTTTTGTATATACTGATTAGTAAATTAGGTTAAAAATATTTTTACCAAATGATTTAAAAAATGGTTTGACCCATTTGAAAAACTTTTTGTAAAATGTTTTGTACCTCTGTAAAAATGTTTTGATTTGTAAAATCTCTTTTATTTATGTGAAATAAAATGTTTTGAAAACCTATTTGCAAATGATTTTGAAAATAGTTGCAAAAATATTGTTATATATATATATATATATTGTTTGAAAAATCTTTGTACAATGGCTTTTAAATGTCTGTAAATATTTATAAAAATTACTTTGTACTATAGTTTTCAAAATTGTTTTCAAATAAACTTCAGGATGCATCATTAAATATATATGTAGATATGTACAATAATAATAAAAAACACACATACATGTATATAATACATATACATAAAATATTTTTACCAATTGTATAGACATATCTATAACAATAACTAACTTTCAACCTGTAAATTATTTAAGCTTTTAATTCTTGTAAATAAATAAAAAGAAGCATGCATGTGTAAATAGTTGCACATACCCATGCCAAAAGTCTTTTTATTTCCAAATTATTTGCAAAATCTTTTGAAAATTGCATTATTTTTCTGCATTGTATATAGAATTTGCATAGCATTCGCATTTTTTTGGATTGAGATTGATGATTGAACTTTTTTTGAGTAAAATCAAAGATTGGAGCTTGGTTGGACCATATTGCACCTAACTTCACTGGAACCTTATGGGAAATAGGTTGTGATACTTCAGGTCTATTCAGACTTAATTCTTTGATACTCAGGATTGGGTTCAAGACACCTCAACTAACTAGCTAGAAATTTTCGAGATGCATGCATGGCTCTTATTGTACGTGATCTAACTTGGACATTTGCACCTTTCACTTAGCTCAACTCAAATGGAGTGGTGAGGGGATTGTATTTGTTGGTTTGACACACATGCGAGTGGAAATATTCATCCTCGTTTATGGAGGGAAGTGTACCCCAACCCGTTCAGTAGTCATGAGGTCTAATGACAAGAGAGTGTGGGTTGCAATAATGCTTCAAAAGAGGGATATTCTTCTGGCTCAAGAGGAATAACTCCTTATGTAAATGCCCATGTATATTGTATTTCAAAAAGACAAAAAAAACTCCAAAAAGTGGGCACTCCTGATTGAAAATAAAATGCCAATCGAGTGTACATATTTGTATAGTCAATAATCAAGCATAATCTTTAAAGTCATATCGTGTGAGCCTGTAACTAGATGACTTGACTACGCTGGTCATGCATCCCCACATAGGTAGCTACACTGGCTATAATACATTCTTCTCTTCACCTCCTCCTCTTGAGTCAGATGCATTTGAACATAGAAGGGAATACCCCTCTCCTTGAGGAAAGAGTTGTTGGATTGGGGCATCATTGGGATGTCATTCTAAAAAAGTCGGTTCTTTTGTCATTTCAGTTGGGGAAAGCCACTATCACTTACACTGTACAAGTCAGCTTCATAGTCATAAGGGTTTGTGTATGATGTAGGCTAGTTCTTACATGGATATTGAGGTGGTTTGAACCGAGTTATGTGACCCTCAAAGACTGTTGTGTTTTAAATTCGGTTCTGACTAGGTTCCACACACATTCTCACACCAAGGTCTGACTTGAGCTCTAAACTTTGACTTTGTAAAGACAAGTTTAAAAAGTAAAATCGATCCACTTTCCTTCTTTTTCTTTGTTTTTCATTTTCTGCGCTTATTGCATAAGTGTTTGCTAGGGACTAGCAAAGGCAAGTATAGGAGGGTGACAAATCTCCATTTAACAGCTTTATTATATCATTTTGGCCTTAAAAACCCTAGCTAATGCATGTAAATACCATTATTTCGTATAGATTAACATTCATTATTTGTTCCATTTATTGTATATAAAGCATTATTTTTAATGCCAAAATTATAGGACAAAGAGAAGAAAAGAAAAAGAATAAAATACCAAAGGTATTTTATGACCCTAAACCCCGAGACCAAGTTAAGAATTGAGTTGGTCGACAAGGAATAAAGTAGGAGATAAGGGTCAACGAATCCATTTAAAATCCATTTATTAATTTTTGAGTCCTATTTTATTCTTTATTATTTATACCTAAAATAAAGAAACTTTATAAAAGTTATAGGTAATAAAATAAATAAAAATACAAAACTAAGTTTGTACAAAATAATACACAACGTATTTTCTACCACAAAATAAAAAGCCAAAATCCCAACTTCAGAGACCCATATATTCCAAATAAAAACTCAAAATGTATCAAAATAACCTTTAGTTGTATATAACTTTTAATAAACTTTTTAACGAAGGCGGTTTAATATTTTTTGGAGTTAATGTGTGGAAGTTAGGTTTTAGACCCTCATTATATAGTATACCTAAATAAACTATTCATTTTATTTATTCTTTATTATTTTTATAATTCTATACTTTTATTGTTGTAAATATTATTTATATATTAAAACCAAAATAAAACCATACATAAAACACCAAATAAAATAAGTCTATATAAATATATAGGTATAATACCTATGCTAATGAATGTAAATAAATAAAAGTGAAATTCATTCTAATTATTTATTATTTTATTTTTTTACACTCTTGTAAATATTATTTATCTTTTAGTAAAAATATAAAGATAAAATAAAACCAAAGAAAATATATTAGAATAAAATAATGTACAAAATACATAGGTAAATGTACAATAATTATATATATACAATTTATACCCCTAGTTATTTAAATGAACAAAAAACATCATAAAAATATTATATATATAGACTTAGAAGTAATTTATTAATATATAAAATAGGTAATAAATAAAAAAACATACAAAATAAAAATAAAAATAGCCAAAACATAGATGAATATACCTAGAAATATACTTTAAAAATTAAATTATAATTAATAATACTAAAAATAAATAAAAGTCATATTAAAATACTACATAATATAATAAACATTTTATTTTATAATAAAAAATCAATAAAATCATTTACTATATTTAATTAATTAAATATGAATAAAATAGTTGTTTTGTCCTTATGTGGACTGACGTGGGTCAATTAGGGCCCAGGGTTTGATGATCCCCGATCAGCTCCCCCTAGCGTCTCTGACTTTTGTTAGACCTGTTGAATCCCCTGATTTCATCCTTTTTTCCCGCTCATTCCATCCATCCATCATCCTCGAGCCCTTCACAAGATGTGCTCTTGTATCTCCAATGATTCACGCAGAGTCTTTTGATTTCTTGTATATAGATACCATCACCGTCGATTCATCCATCAATAAGGGTGCCCAGCCTTGTTTATAAATATTGCCTCTGTCCTTCCTCCTCTTCTTCGGTCATCTTCCAAGTTCTCGAGCCCTCGCCTCCAGCCTAGCGTGATGCCACATGATAGGTGGCACACCCCTGGAGGTCTAAGAGTGGATGAGGTAGGGGGAGGTGCACCCACGACATCCTCACAGCCGCCTCTGCTCCTTTCCTTCGCCGACAGGTATAAGCTACGCTTCTTCATTTTATATGTAGATTTTAATCTTGCCTTTTATTTCTTGCATTTAATTTCATGTCTTAGTTTGTAGTTGTCTCATATTAACAAAGTCACCCTCGTCGGATCTCTCAAGCTCCAGCCACTTTTCGCCATACCCCGTTGTATCTCTCCCAACAATCTACCTCACCATCTTGCTAACTCGTTTCTCCACACACATTATATCTCCAACCACCCTGTTCAACCTATAATCTGGAGCCATGTGCTTCCTCCACCACCTTCATCAGAACATACCCCATTTGCCCCATCGCTGACCTATTCCATGACTAAAGGGGTCGAGGCACTTTGCCCTCAACCCCCGAGTTTGTTAATGCAGGTTTCATGCTCGAAAGGCCCCATATGGGGTGTCTTTGAGGATAAAAAGAAGCTCCAGGAATGACAGACTTCCAAGGCTCGATCAACGAGCCTCGTGTCTCTCTGCCATCACCATTAGTGTGCTCCTGAGCACCTCAGATGTGGGATCGATCACCGGAGCATCACGAGAGAGATGATCGTATGAGCTCCCAAGACACCTTCTTCCTTTTTCGTCTAGGGACCTTCATAGTCGTTCGATCTTCTTCCCAGTCCAGATGCTACTGATGACATTGGATCCAGCCGAGCCTCTACCATTGTATTTCTTACTGCGATCTAATCACAGATGTCAACCTCGAACCAATATCGACCACTAGGATGGTGATGCATGTCCAAGTGAATGAACCAGAACCATCCATCTCCATGTGCCTTGGGGGTAATTGCATTTCGTTCACCATTTGTTTTGTATTTATTTATTTCTCTTGTAAATGAAATGTAAAGCTTAAATCAAACGAGCATTTTGTATTGGAACCCCTGATGCTTTTAGAAATTACAAATGGGTCCATGCCAGATAACCTCGCGTGCCCTCTCGCATGAGGTGGTCATTTTGCAAGTTCACACTTGTGCCTTTTTGTATTTATTTTTAATCTAATAAATTTGTATATCAATTGTATATTTGTATGAAAATTGTACCAATGCCCCTGACTTTATTTTATTTACATATGTGCCCCTGTCAGTTTATGATTTCGATGCTTGAATTTTATTTATTAAAAATAGCACCCTTGCTCCTAAAATCATGTAAAAATAGGGTTAGATGATTGGTAGCATGTACTTTCACTCTCCATATTTAATTTGCATTTTTGGACATTTTAACCATTTATTAAAAATAAAAAAGAGAACTATTTTATTCTATCTAACTTATAAAATTCCAAAAAAGTAGAAAACAATTTGAAAAATTCCAAAAAATTATATGTTGTCTATATTATCGTTTTTAACTCCAAACCAAAAATCCATAATAATGTATAAAGCAAACTCTTAAAAATTGAAAAACCCCAAAAACCTCTATAAAAATCTATAAGATTCTGAAAAATCCCAAAAATATGTATTTATATTCTATATTTTTATTTATATATTTTTTTATATACTAAAAATAATTTGGATTATTTTAGATCATAATTGTTATTTTTAACATTCAAATCAATCTCATCCTATTATTTAATCCCTGATTTGTGATATTTTTTCTTTTAAAAATGCATAAAGATTAGCAAAAATTTCAAAAAAAATCCATAAAAACATTAGAAAAATATATAAAACCCCCAAACAATTTATTTTCTATTTTTTTATCTCTACTAGTAATTATATCTATATTATCTATTATTGCATATAGAGCATTATGCATTCTCTTATATACTAAAAAGAAATGAAATATATAAAAATAAGAAAATATAAAAAGAAAAAAATATAAAATAAAACCAAATATAAAATTTATAAAATTGAACAAAAATTAAAATCGCAAAAAATAATAAAATGGATAAGAGAAAAGGGCAAAATTTTGCATTTAATTTCCCCCATCTACTGTCCGCTCCCTGAGTTCGACCTCTACACATGCTTACACCTATACACATTTGTTTTACAATAATAATAAATTTAACTCCTAATTTTTGATATTTATTGCATGATTTATATTGTGGGTTAATTGTTGATTGATCGATATCACCTATGAGGTCGCTTCAACTACTGTCGGTTCGCCTTGTGGATTGACACGACTTCAGAGAGATCTCTGTCATTAACTAACCTGAATTCCCATAGCTAGTTGCATCAACTTTCAGCCATTATGGGTATAAGTACATACCATAGAATTACTACCTATTACTTTAGGACAGTGCCAATTGCGTTGTCTTTTAACCACCTACTCTGCTAAGGGAGACCATAGTTCCCTCACTGAGAAGTAGATAGTCATTTTTTTAGAATCATTAGTCTGAATGAAGATTCTGGAGCTTGGTTGTACCCTTAAGTGTTATCCCTCACACACTCGGATAGATAAATGAGTCCAAGGATAGGGTTGTTCTCCCGTAAAAATTCTTAATTTTATGGTTTAATTTAGTCGGTCTTGTTTAACAATCTCAATTTTGATTAGGTGATCACTGAAAATTTTAGGTGAGTAAAAATACATATCTACCATCCTGTCCCAACTTTCTTAGATCTTAAATGACAAAATAGGAGGGAGAAAATCAAGAAAATTTGATGTACAAAGAAAACAATGGTGAATGCTCAGTTAGAAGACTTATAGTGATTTCTCGCAATCTTAATGTCGGATGCAATACAATAATTTAAAAATTACTCTATATGATTTGCAATCCGAAAAAACTGCACCTAGAAAAAAATTCTATTAGCTGGGAAGGAATGAGAACTTTTTGACTAAATTGAATGATCTAATGTGCATATCAATTAATTGTGCAGAGTGGTCCTAGGTTCTACAAGCACAAAAAATAATCCTAGTAGCTCTAATAGACGAAGTGTAGGTCTAACCTATGAACCACTCAAGTATGGCCACCCTACCCTCACCGACACACCACGGAGAAAGAGTTCGAGTCATGTTACACGCATGAGAGTCCAAGCGAACACTGTTTAAATGAGAAATTAATCACAAATAATTAAAATTACAGAAATTAAAATACTAGATTCTATGCTCTCTCAGAACTCGACTTGATCTTAATTTATGTGAATTTTCGAAAGTCAGTGAAGGTGCATCGATTTTCGAGAAAACTGCTTCACGTATGCCAGGTACCTCGTATGAAAAATAAGAGTGTGTAAGAGAGTGACACAAAAATTGTAAAAAATAAAACAAGAAAATAAATGCTGAAAATAAAATTGAATAAATGTAGGAATTACAAATACAATGAAAAATGGAAAATGTACAGTGATGAGGTTCAGGGTTAGACTATCCGAATATGCGAAAAACCTAACACTAATTTTCTAGATAGAAACCTAAGCTGTTTGCTTCCCCGACAACGGTGCCATCTGATGAATCCGAGAATACCCTCTTTAGTTAATGAGAATTGAATGTATGGAAATAAGGTCATTGTTTTGTTGTAGGCGGGCAATCGGAATCAATAAAGAAAGTAACAACTTAATTATTTAATCAAATTTAATTGAAGTGGTTTTATGTTTATTTAGCCTGGGCTAGTCCCAAGGTCGAACTCGAGGAGGTGAAGGAACAACCGAGATTAATGTCTATCAAAGTTTGTGCATGGTTTTTGAGGTGAGATATTTTTTATATTTTTTTAATGTGATTTGTGAATGCAAATGAAAACGTGACCAATTTTAAGGACTAGGAAATTAATGCCAATCAAACGATGTCCAAAAATTACAAAACTTGGCCAAGATGTGATTTGCACTATGATTTTTTTGGAATTTTCAGATGCAATATGAATATTTAATGAATTAATGGATGTAAATGAGGTGAATTACAATAATTAATTATAATAAATAATAAATATCTTTATTTTTAGGAAATAAAAGTATTCAATATATATCAATAAATGAGCTATACTAGAAAAATCCTAAACCCTAAAAATGTTGAGTTTAATACTTATTGAAAATTAAATATTGAAATACACAAACTAATTTTTATAGAGCAAAATATGCATGCAAATGTAAATCTTTTTTAGGACAATGTAAATACAATTAATTCTAATATCCATGAACTTTTGGCAATCTTTAGAGCTATGGTTAATTAATTATGAATTTCAGAACATAGAATGGGTAAAATTTGCTAGGTTTCATAAGAATAATTATTATTAAATAACCAGATGTAATAAAAATGTTAATTACATGCCACCATATATAGAATTACTTGAAGAACAATTGGCTATTTTTTGAATAATAAAAATATGTGAAAATGTGGCTTAAATAAAAGTTAGAAATTAGGTTTCGTTTGCAAAATTACAATAAATAAAATAAAGAGAAAATTCGGTGAAAGGGGCCTAAATTGGGTTACCTAAACATCGGGGGAGGTTTTTGCAAAAAGTCCAAGGGGCACGTGTGCAGCGCATGCCCTCGGATGGTAGGGACATCTTTGGTGAACAATGGGTCTTCATGGGGCTCCTTCGCAAAATGCCTTAGAAGGGGCACTGACCCTCACGTGTTCCCTCCCTCACGTGTGCAACATGTGGGAGGGTCTTCATCTAAGTCTCTGATGGCCGGTTACAAGGTAGAGGAGGCTCAAATGTCGAAGACAATGTTGAGGCAGGTGAGGCAAGGCTCCTCGATTGCAGATGTTGGATGGAGATGGAAGGAGATCGTGTGATGGTGCATGGAGGCTTTGATCAGGGATTGACGAGGTTGAGAAAGGAAGGTAGCAAGGTTACCTGGAGACAACGATGTGCATTTGAGGGTGGTGGCGTGAGATGGGGATATGATGGGATCAGACGGGGGGCAACATGAATCGAGGGGAGGTAATGGTGATCTGATTGGTAGCTAGATATGGAAGGTGATCAGAGATTGGCAGCGAAAGGCTCAACAGTGGTAGGGATCGAAGGGGAAAGGGCAGTGGTGAGAATAAGGAAAGAAGGAGAAGGAGAAGGGTCATCCAATCGGCTGAGATCGAATGGTCCTAAATACACCACGTATGATTTTCTATTTTTTAATAATTTTTTATTTAATTAAAAATAATATAAAAGCCAAAAATGAGTGACATGTGGCGGTTCGAGGAGATGGCACATGTCAGCTCCAAAAAATTCGAAAAATAAAATAAAAGAAAAATAGGAAAGAAATATTAAACAACCTCATATAAAAAAAATTCCTTTACAAAACTTTCTTCTCTCAATAAGATCTACAACTTTCATGAAGATATCAAAACCAAAATAGGTCATTTGCACGAAGTGACATTTTTGGGGTACTCTATGTGTATAAAATACCTTGATTTTTAGGTTTTGTATTTTTTTGTGATTTTTAAATTAGATAAAATAGGAAAATATAATAAAAGAAAATATTAATATTGACATGTTAATATATTTTTTATAACTAAGAAAAATGAATAATAAAATAATGTACGAAAAAGATGACTTTTGTACAGACTGTTAGTGAACATTCAGACTTGGTTTCATTGATTTTGGTTTTATTTTAGGTTTGGAGTTTTGTGCATTTTAGTAAAACTTTTGTCAAAGAAAATAATTGAAATAAAAATAGTCAAATATGTACATAAATAATAGGTCAAAATCGGGTAAAGTACACAATGTACAAAAGAGACCCGAAACCCAACTTTCACATATGAGATTCCATTCACGTGAACTTGGTCTTGTTTTGAAGGTAATTAAGTGTAGATTAATTCAAAAGTGAGTAGGATCAAACCTGACATTGTGTGAGGAAGATATCAGCATTTTAATTTTACATATATGAAATTAGGGTTTGTTTTTTTCTCAATTATTTCAGTTAGTGTTTTTTTGTATTTTTCTTTATTCTTGTTAGTCATATGTACATAGTGGAGGTGGTTTCAAGTGATTTACAGTTAGAATGAATTAATTCAAAATAAGGTAAGTTATCTTATTTTACAAGTCAATTGGGCTGGGATTTTTGTCTTCTTATTTGATGCAATTATGAGTGATAAATGGATATACGTGCATGGATATTAATTTTGTTACATAATGGATAAAATGCAGTTGAATTTTGGGGAACTGAGCTTAATTAATGTCTTTTAGAGCGATTAATCTGAGATTCATCAGTGACTTGTTGCCAAGCTTTCTATCAGCAACTGTCGGTTGGGTCGTATCATATTTATCCTCCTCCTCAATATTAGTACCAACAATACCCTCAACATCAGTATCATAACTTCCAACAACAACCTCACTACTGCTAGTCTCAACAATACCATATTGTTAAATCATCTAAGGCTGCTCCCATGAATCTCTCTCTTGACTATTTGTCTCAGTTGATCAAGAACATGAATGAGATGAGCTAGAAGATTGCTGACCACATAGCTGCAAAAACGATATATTAGCGCGAGTTGAGGCCAACCCCAACAACTTCAAGCGTAGGGAGCAGGTAGATCGTAGTGCCCCACCATCCCCTGATTAAGGTATACTTTCTTTTATGTTGTCTAATGTTGTGAATATCAGAAGCGACATGACATTATAGTCATTCTTTTTACAGCAACCAAGTGGAAAAATAAAGCTTCTGTGGGCGAGTCTTCTATACCAGCAGCTTCGCCAGCACAGAGACAAGGGACTAATGCACATGGAGTAGCCATATTTGAATCGCCAAAAAGGCAAAAAATGAATAAAATAAAAACATCGGCAATAGCAGCAGAATCTGAGCACGTTCAACCAAGGAGATGCATGCACTAGTAACAAATCCCATGTGAATCAACGAGACTGAGATTCTAGTTTTTATCTCACCCCATGTATTGGATGACTATCATTTTTAGTTGTCCTGATGTACAATATGACTCTTTAAATGATAAAGATGTTTCTCTTGAAATGTGTTTATTCCTTTTTTAGAAGTAATGAAAAACAAAACAATTAGAAAAATAAAAACACCTTTATATGATCCTTCTATTATTGCAAGCGTGCCTAATGTCAAGAAGGGTTTGAAAAAGGCATGTACATATAAGCATCAGCCTCGCGAGAACTGATGCAACCGAGCAGAGAAACATATCCTCCACATGGCGATTATTAACACGATCAACAAACTCCCCGAAAAGAATAAAGATAAAGGAGCATCTTTGATCCGATGTGAGATTTTGAATCAAATATTTGATCGTACTCTACTTGATAACAGGTCTTCTATCAACCTCCTGTACACTTCATTAGTCAAGGAAATGCATGCTTGATCCCCTTAAACCAACCTGAATGATCCTTCAGTTTGTTGATCGATCCGTTAAGCGACCACTGGAGTGTTGGAATATATTATCGTAAAGTCCAAGGTATGAAATTCCCAATGGATTTTATTGTCCTGCACATGGACTCCTCGGCATCGTTACTCCAAACACCAATCATCTCTGTCATTCCTACGAACAACCGAGGAAGTAGTTGATTATGGTTCTGGAAGGATCACCTTATGCTCTAACAATGATAAGGTCATCATAGAGATGCATGTTGAACTGAAGAATCAAAATTGCACATCAGAAAAAAGGATGTCTATTCATGCAACCAACTATTCCATACTTGAGGAAATCAGAGATACAGATATTCTGTGGACTGAAAGTGAGACCAGACCAAAGAATTCATATTTCCAGAGGAAGATCTTGAAAGTTTAGCTGAATATTGCTTCATTGATACTGAGGATGTAGAGAATGAAGAGTTGATCCATTTGTTTCATGAAAACCCATCCTAGACCCAGCAAGAGGAAATTATTACAGACATGTTTGGTGTTTTACTGCCTGAACTAAAAGTAACTGAGGTGGACTCTAATTCATTGATAATGTATTCACCAACCACAAATACAGTTTCAGAAGTGATTGAGGAGTCTGATCTGATTCCACCCAAGCTAAAGCCGATTACGACAAATCTTAAGTATGCCTTATTTGTGGGTGAGTCTGAGTAATATCCTGTCATCATCAATTCACGATTGACCGTTGATCAAGAATCTCGCTTGCTAAAGATTCTATCGAAAAAACTGCAAGGCTCTTGGTTGGAATATTTCGAATCTTTGTGAGATAAATCTACCTTGTGTTCACATCACATATACTTAGAGGATGACAACAATCTATCCTGCAAGTTATAGTGCAAGCTGAATCCTAATCTATGTCAAGAAAGAGATAATAAAATAGTGTGAGGTTGACTTTATATATCCCATATCCAATTCTAATGGGTTAACCCATTACACGTGGTACCAAAGAAAATCGGAATCATTGTGGCCACAAATGATAAAGGAGAGGAGATCTCAACCCAAATACCTATGTCATTGTGTGTCTATGTAGATTACCGATGCCTGAACTAAATGACCAAGAAAGATCACTGAGGATCAAGAGAAGAATACATTTACTTGTCTGTTTGGCACATTTGAATTTCATCGGATAACCTTTAGATTGTGTAATGCCCCCACTACATTCCAAAGGTGTATGTTGGTTGTGTTCACTGACATGGTACGTAGTTTATGGTCGTGTTTATGGATGATTTCTCTAACTATGGTGATGATTTTGATGCATGCCTAATGCATATAGACAGAGTGCTTAGGAGATGCTACGAAGTTATTCTGGTGCTCTCTTGGGAAAAAATACACTTCATGATAACATATGGAATTGTGTTAGGCCACGTCATCTCAAAAAGAGGTATGGAGGTTCACCAGGCCAAGGTGGATGTCATTATGAATCTTGAACCACCTAGAACACTGAAGCAAGTAAGGTCTTTTCTTGGGCATGTTGGATTTTATAGGTAATTGATCCATAACTTCAGCAAGATTTTCTAACCTCTTACCGAGCTTCTGAGTAAGGACATTGATTTTATTGTTGACGATAAGGTTCTACTTGCTTTCAACACGTTGAAGAATTTGGTTACTCAAGAGTTTGTCGTAAAGTCGCTCGATTGGTCTCTCCCAATAGAGATCAGACGGACGCTTCATATTTTGCTATTAGGGTTGTATTAGGATAGTGAAAGGATGGAATTACATTTGCTATACACTATGTCAACAGAATCCTGGATGATGCTCAGAGACATTACATTGTGATAAAGAAAGAGATGTTGGTCATTGTGTTCACCCTTGAGAAATTTAGATCACATATCTTGGATTCGAAAATCATTGTCTATATTGACCACTCTATTATCTGGTACCTCTAGGACAAGAAGGATGCCAAGTCATGACTGCTCTGTTGGATCCTTCTGCTTCAGGAATTTGATAGAGACTCCCTTGAGTATTGTATCTATCACAAAGCCCTTTCCTGATAAATCGATATTGAATATTAGTTCTCTCCCATGGTATGCCAAGATTGTGAACTATCTTGTGTTTGAGAAAGTTCCATAAGATTGGACTCATGTCAAGAATGATAAATTTCTGTCCAACAACCATTTCTACCAATGGATAGATCCATGCCTTTATAAGTAAGGTGCATATTTGGCGATGATGCATTCATCAATAGGAGAACATCGGTGCCCTTGAGCATTCTCATAAGCTCGAATCAAGAGGACACCATTATGGAAATGGTACAACAGTGGAAGTATTAGAGTGTGGCCTCTGGTGTCCCACACCATTCAAGGATGCCGCAACTTATATGAAGGGATCCATCGACTGTTAGAAATTAGAAGGTACCATTGGTTCTAAAGACTTTATACCACTCAAGTTCATCTAAATTTCAGATGTATTTGATGTTTGGGGCATTAATTTCATCGACCCATTCTCTAATAGTTAAGGATTTGAATACATCATGCTTGCTGTGGATTACATAAGTCGTTGGGTGGAGGTTGTCCTGTATCACTCAGACGATAAACATATTGTATGTCACTTACTCAAGGACAACATTATTTCGCAGTTCGGGATTCCAAAGATTCTTATATATGAGGAAGCCATTTTGTGAACAAAGAAATTAGAAATCTTGTGAAGGAATACGATATTGAATGTCGTGTCGCATCTCTGTACCACCCACAATCAAATGTTTTGGCTGAGTTATCTAATTTGGAGATCAATACTATTCTATAGAAACTTGTACGACAAGATAGTAAGAACTGGTCTCAACTTCTGAATCCATTCTATGGGCTTATCAAACCGCCTACAAGACTCCATTGGGTATGCCTCCCTATCTGCTTGTTTATGTTAAGCCATGCCATCTTCCTGTTGAGATAATTCACAAATCACTTTAGGAAGTTAACATCTATAACTTGGACTAACAACTAAGTGGTAAAAATCGTAAGATAGATCTGAATAGAATCCTGGACTTCAGAGATTATACATATGACAACAGCTTGATGTACAAGGAGAAAGTCAAGATATAGCATGATAAGCATATTAAAATGAAACTTTTGAAGCAAGTTAGAAGGGTTACTTGTTTAACTTAAATTTAAAGTTATTCCGAGAAAATTAAAGAGCAAGTTGGCTGGACCGTTTCAAGTGAAGACCGTGTGTGACAACGATTGCATTCTAATATCAGAGTTGCCATCTGACATACAAACATTTATAGTCAATGGATAGTTGTTGAGATCATGATACATTCATGTCCATGGTTGACTTGGTTGAAGTGTTATTTCAAGAAGAGATTGAACAGTTGGGGGATTCATATATTCGAGCTCAAAAATGCTCTTTCATTTCTATTCTCTTTCTTTTCCTTTTCATTTCATTCTTTGTTCCTTCTTCCATTTATTTATTCATCCCTTTCATCAATGCTATATTTAGGAAGAATTTATCCTAAGTATAAGGGGATGATTATGTTGAGTGTTCAATCTTTGTTCCCTCTCTTGTCTCCTAACTTGTTGATTTTTTTATCTATATTTAGAGATATATCAATTAAGTATAGGGGGAGACCAGTCGAGTCATTGATCTCGTACATTCAAACCCTCATTCATCCCAGCTTGGTGTACACTATGCTATGTTGATGATCAATTGATTTTAAGTTTAGGGAGTACGAAAGACTTCTCATTATTTTTATTTATTTGAGTCATTTTTTGTACTCTTCAATATTTTGCACGAGTTATGTCTTCCTTTTTACTCTAGGGTCACTATGAGGACATAGTTTGTTTTAGGTATGGGGAGTCATATATATTGCATATATACTTTAATACACAACTCGTACTTTAAATAATTTGACTCTTATATATTGGGTAAGGGTATACAATAAAACTATTAAATAAGTATTGTTAAATGTTGTTAATATGTCCAAATGATTTGAAAATTGGTTGTAAAAATATCTTGAAAAATCTTTTCAAACCCTTTGTAAAATCTTTGTAAATTATTTGAAACCAATTGTAAAATTTCTTATTTGTAAATATTTATCAAATTCTTGTAAAAGTGTTTCAATAAAATGGTTTGAAAATACTTTGCTCATGATTTGTAAAAGTGGCTATAAAATGAATTGAAAAATCTGTTCATGCCTTGAAAAATCTTTGTAAAATGATATCAAACCTTTGTTAAAATGTTTTTAAAAATATATATTATTTGTAAAATAAGTTTTTCAAAGTGTTTATAAAAACTTTTTCAAATTATTTTGAGAATAATATGTATAATTATATAAATATTACTTCAAATAAAATTCTTTTATAAAACTTGTAAATAAAAAACTTGTGTTGAATTTGTATATATGCATACACTCAACCTTTGTGAATATTTGTGAATATTGCACATACATATTGCACTAAAATGTTTAAAAATACCTAAAAATTTGAAAATTTTCTCAGAACACCACAAGAATTTGCAAAATCCTTTAAAATTCTCTAAACATTTGCAAAACCTTTTAAAAATCCTAGAGAAAGTTGGAAACAATAAAATGTACTCCATAAAATACCTTATATTTACATTCGCATTTTTTAAATGATAATCGACAATTGAATTGGTCTAAGTAAAATATGCAAATTAGAGCTTGGCTATGACCCTAATACACTTAAATTCACAAGAATCTTGTAGGAACTAGATTTGAGGCTTTTCAGATCGACTTGACTTAATTCTTTAAGACCGTAAGACTATGTTCGCATGCCATCTTAGTAGATTAGCACACCTACACCTTACATTTGGTAGACATTTTGGCACACATGCACCTTACACTTTGCTCAACTTAGTTGAAGTAATATAGGGCTGGATTTGTCGGCATGAGGCATAAGCAAATGGAAACATACGAAGTCACAATATGTGGCCATTTTACCCTAACCCGATCCAGTAGCAACGAGGTCCGAGGATAGGATGTTGTGGGTTGCACTGATACTTCAAAAGAGGGATAGTCTACTGGCTCAAGAAGGAAAAATCCTTATGTAAATGACATTGTAAACAATATTTCAGAAATGCAAATCAAAAAGGGGCAACAACAAAAAAGAAACAATTCCTGTCAGAGCATATACTAAATAAGCAAGCTTGTACTTCAAAGTCAAAGTATTCATGTGAGCCTGTAGCTGGATGAATTGGCTGCATTAGTCAAGCATCGTAGGACTAGTAGCTACACTGGTTGTCGTCCATTCTCTCCTCTACCTCCTCTTCTTCAGCCAGTCACACTTGAACTTAGAAGGGAATACCCTGCTTCTTGATGAAAGATTTGATTGATTGGGGAATTAGGGTCACCATGTCGGAGAAGAGTATCTCTTTACCGCTTCAGCCGAGAGGAGCTACATATCACCGACATTGTACAAAATAGATTCATGGACATAAGAGTTTGTATATAAAAAGACTTGTTCTGATCTTGCTATTGAGGAGAACTGAATAGAGAATTTTGGTTCTTAAGGGATGTTAAGTTTTAAATCTTATTCCCATAAGCTCCAAACTTTGATATTATGAAGATAAGTTTAAAAAGCATTATCATTCTAAGTTCATTATTTTCTCTTCTCTTTTCTTTCTTTTTATGCATTCATTATCATAACTGTTTGCAAGGGACTAGCAAAGCTAAGTACAGGAGAGTGATGAATTACCATTCATGTACATTTATTCATTCATTGTAGGCTTTAATACCTATATAAATGCATGTAAATATCAATAATACACATGAATTAACTTTTGATGCATATTGTATATAAATACATGTAATTAAACCCTAAAATGAAGGAATAAATAAAAGAAAGAAAATTAAAGGAGGTATCGTATATATTGACCGATCCTGACCCCCTGAGACTAAGTCATGTATTTACTAGATTGACCAGGAATAAAATAGAGGGAGATAAGGGAAAATAATGTACATATTTATTTCAGAAACCCTAATTTCTTTAAGTGTAAATATTCATTATAAAGCATGTTTTTACACCACTTTATTTCACATTCTACGTACCTCAAATAATCATGTTTTCAACATGAAACTTATACATATTAATGTAAATAGAATACTAAAAATATTAGTTAAAAGATTTAGTGCACATATCACTTTGTATACTCAGTTGAAGAGGCCGTAAAATGAACTTCACAGATCAATACCTTCTCCATATGAATGCAAATTGAACCAAACCAATCTTTATTGTTCTTAAAATCAAATTATCTACCTAATGAAGCGGTTTCATGTTAATCAGAGTTAAGATGCAAAAGACGACTAATCAGAGCACATTGAGACGTGTATATATACACACAAAAAAATATTTAGTGTATATATTTGTATTCATATCATATTTTTAAATAAATGTATATATTGTATATATCTTATTCAAAATAAATATAAAAAATAGCTTCAAAAGAATGAAAATAATTAATATGCATAAAATAATAGGTATCTTAACGATAATGTACATATATATGTAATTATTAATATCAATAACCAAATAGATAAAAATATCAAAAATACAATAACATATATTTAATAATATTATAAATAAATAATTTTATAATAGTATTATATACATAAATAAAAAAATAAAAATCGTAGTACATATTGTATATAATAAATAATACATATATATAATACATAAATATATAACCTACTAAATAAGGTGATATAAATAAATAAAAGTCATAATAAAATATGTATTTCGACTTTTATTTAATAAAACATGTAGTTATTTTATATGTCATTTTCGTTCCTTTTAGTGTCTTTTTTTCATTTTCTGATGTCGTGGCTGCTGACGTGGATTGATGGCATGCGAGGGAATGTTGATCCCAGGTCAACACCCCCCTACACATCTGCTACTGTCAAAGCTGGTTAGCTTCTCCTTTTCTCCCAATTTCTCTGTCCTTTTCTTTACCTATTTTGGCATGATTCCTTTTTGAATCTTGTAGAGTGAATCATGCTCTCTCAAGTGTGATCCTTGGGAATTATTCTTGTCCTCGATCGAGCTGAAACAAAAATATACTTTTCACATTTTTCTTGGCCTATATAAAAGTTCAACATCCTCCATTTTTGCTACTTGATCGCCACCTTCCTCTTGTAATCCCTAAACTCGTTCTTAAAGCTCCACCTAGTGATAGAAGTCCAGAGCTCCATATCTAAGGCATGGATAAAGGAGGAGGAGGTCGAATCCACTTCATTGAAGACCTTCCGGTAGACTTTTGCTCCCAGGCATTTTGCTTTGGTGAGCTGATAGCACTTTGTATTTTTATGTTCCTTAATGTTTCAATAGTTTAGATTCAATTTCATTTCACTTTGATTTCATCTATTGATGAATGTCCATTTCATCACCTTTATTATTTCATTTTTGGCCTTATATCCCTATCTAAAAGAAAGTATATAACATTAATTTGCACAGAATAACACTCGTTTATTTACATTTAATTACTAAATAAATTGTTGTATTTAATGCCACAAGAAAAGAATAAAGAAAAGAAAAGGATATGAAATACCAATGGTACTAAATGACCATAAATCCCAAGACTAAGTCAAGAATTGACTTGGTTGACAAGGAATAAAATAAGGGCCAATAATAGCATGAAAACCTTGATTCTTTTTGCCCAATAACTGTGTTTTAGAAACTATTTTGTTTTCTTATTTTTATACCTCAAATCAATAAGTCCTCTATATGAAACTTCTACGTAAAAATATAAAGAAAATACAAATTTTATCCCATTCAAAAATAATGCACAATGGCACGGGGTGCACAGAACAAAGTCATAAAGAAAACTGTGTATACATGTATCTTCACCATATTGATCCAAAATTGACAAACTCACTTTTTTTCATAAAATTAAATTATCTATTAAATGAAGGTGGTTTCATTCAATTTGGAGTCAAGATGCAAAAGTTGGCGTTTGGGCCCTCATTGTGCAAGATACATGTATATAAAATTCATTTATTTATCCTTTATATTTTTCACTTTCTTATATTTTTACATATTTGTAAATATTATTTGAATTACATATTCATAATAAAAATAAAATAAAATTGTTAAAAATTCATCTTAATAAATAGTGTACTTTAATATATAGGTAAAACTTACTTATAATGTACTTGTAAAATACATGTACATATTATTTAAGTATATATGAAACTCAGAAAAATACACTAAAAATATATAAATGAGTAATTAAATAAGTTATAAATATATAAATTATGTATATAAAATAATATATATAACATGCTAAATATAGGTATTTATACATATAACAATACATGTAAATATCAACACATAATAAATGTCTTTTAAAAATAAATAAAAAAATCGGAATAAAATACTACATAAAATTGTAAATATTTTTATGTTTTATGTTTTAACCAAAAATTAAATCACTCATGAATTATTTTCTCTCAATTTTATAAAGGATTTTAGGATTCCTTTTTCTGGTTGGTCCACCTGAACCAACCTGGGCTCAAGGAAAGCTGACCTCTGGTCAACTGTCCTTCCCCTGTCCTCTGATGTTGTCATAGCATCAACCCATATCTTCTCCACATTTTCATGCTTCGTACACTGCCCAAAACCTTTCAATTTCTTCATGAAAAGTCCCATCAGCACAATGTCCAATGACATGTGACACTCCATTTCCTTGTACGCTCATCAGTTCAAGCATGATCCCTAGTCAAACCTTTGCCTGTATAATACTCCTCCTCTTGCCATTTTAGAGTTATTTAATGGGGTAACCTACTTGCATTAGTAATTTATGTTTAATTCAGGGACTTTGTGAAGGATATGGGACAATCTTTAAGAACATCACAGAAGCGTGAGGATTGCATCGTATACGATCAGATGCGACTAGTCGAACTAGTTGCTCGGGGATGCGAAGTTTAAAAATTTTTAAAATGATGAAACCACATTTACCAAGAACACTTCTCAGATCATTTCATCTAAACCAATAACAAGTATTAGGTTTACCTCTTGAATCATGGTTGCGATCGAGTCTCCAAACGAAGAGACCTCCTGTCACAAGTCTGATCTGACGGAGGAGACACTTACGAGTGCATTGATGAAATGTGTGTTCCTCGTAATCCATATTGAAGGTCAAATAAGCCAATCTTGTGATCTCGTCTCACGAGATCTGATGTCTTCTCCATGAGCGAGGCGCACCCAAGGAGACAGAGATACATAAGCAAAAGATTTGACAACATAACGACGATGTGCCCACGATGGTGACTCTCTCTAGGGCTCCATGGAGCACGACCACAATGAGAGAGAAAGAGAGACTTGGCATGTAGAGAGAGGGAGAGAGTATATTTTCATTCTGTAAAGAAGATCCAGGGTCGTCTCTTCTTATATATTATTTTGGGAGTCCATGATTACAATCCATGAGAAACACTAAATCAATGGTTAGATTGATTTATGTTTTTAATCAACATCCATGATCTTTGTTGCTTAAAAAAGCAACAATAATTAGTTTACATTAAATTAATTATATATTGAATTATCATCAACATAATTTAATTTAATTAAATCAATAGAGATAAGAGGATACAGAGGTAGTCCACCTTCTAAAAATAGGGTGGACGGCCACTCTTAAACAAGTTAAGGATGGACATCCATCACCCATGGAAGGTGGCTCCTCCTCTTTTACTTTATGTGAAATTTTATATCTCATGCAATCCTCTAAATATTTCCATCATTTGTTGCAAATTTATTCACACAAATAATTTATAATTATTTTGTGAATATTGCAATCATGCCATTGGAAATTTGCAAATTACATTCACAACCAAAACTAAAATGTAAATTACATTTAAGATTAATCATCGAATGTGAATCCAATTGACATCAATAATTAATAAACAAATATAAATTACAATATGCTCTCTCTAATATATTATAAATCCAATTTATAATATATATGATTAATATGGATAGTGTTATCTGCATCATTCATATCCATGATAATTAAATAACATTTAATCATCTTGGATCTCCATTCTCATGTGCCCAAATAATATGAATTACATTCACATTATTCACATCTCCGATAGTTAAATCGCATTTAATTATCTTAGATAACTCTCCTTATAATATGAATCAAATTCATATTATGATAACTAAATCACATTTAATTACCCCTTTCCCAGTGCTTGGATGAATATATCAATAGTGAAATTATCCTTCAACTCTTTCAAGGATAATGTGCTTTCTCTGTAGATACTTGGAGATAAGGACATGGCGATTGTACGTCCCATGTATAGTGACTTAGATATTGAGATACATCTCAAATTCAGATCTTGTGAACCTCCCATAGATGTTTGATTAAATCAAAGCCATGGATCCGATCTTCTCATTGCTTATGAATCACACTCAGATCACTGTCTAACACTTGAACCAAGATTAGATCACTTCTGTATTGAGAGGAGTCACTAAAATCGAGACTCGTTTCATCACTCCCTAGGAATGGAAGCATCATGGTTATACAATCGTTTATGATCACATCACCCTCAAGTATTCCTAATACCTGTACATCCTGCATACTGGAAGATCAAGAATAAACCCGAAGTTTTAGATCTATTTAGATTGTCTTCTTCACGGTTTTATCATTAAATTTATCATTTCATCATTTGAGAGTTGGTATCTATCATGTACTTTCCAAAAACATATATAATACGTAGGAGTTGATCATACACTTTCCAAAAGCATATATCAAACCTACAAATTCAGTCAAGCTTCCAAAGTGACATGACCATGTGCATGGAATTTGATCCCAATATCTCATGGGAGATCTCATGTCTTCCAGTTCAGTAAATGAACCTATATGTTCCTTTTGAGAGGTCGTATTACTTATATGCCCTTGCATGCACACCAACGTGACGGTTTAAGACCTTGATTAGACCATCAACCTATTGGTCTGCCAAATGTACATACTCAGACATATAGTAACACATATGTCTCCAATCAAAGGATGTGTGCATATATCGTGATAGCATACGACATAGATCTTTGGTTATCTCGATGTCGTTTAGTCATCTCTTTGACCTAACTAATCTTACACCTCTGAATCTCTATTCCTACGCAGAGGACATGCATCATAAGGTCGATCAGATATCAACCTTTAAAGAAAGGATTGACATCTCCTTCTTAGGCTGGAGACCCTCTCTTAATAATCATTTGATGTTGTTTGATGAGTCCTCAATCTAACTCTTTAAATATTCATCCAAGCACCAGCCTCTTTGATTCAACATATGTATGATCTTTAAGATGGTCATGGTACATAACCCTAATTGTATTAAGGGACTTATTATGAAAATGAGTTATTCTTCATTTCAGATTAGGGAATGATATTTGGAATAACATTTATTGCATAATGGCTCGTTGTGAGCTCACATGTCCAACACTTTGTAATAAAGTGAAACTTTTGGTTTATCCGCACGCACCCCATGTACTATATTATTATTGCAAATATGCCCCTACCAGGTCTTGTATTTATTTACATTTCTATTTTTATTTAAGTAGCTCATGGAAAATTGTTGGAGATGCATCGTTGCTTGTCCATTGACACTGATATTTGTTGGAGCATTTTCTACCATGTTCTATTTTCTAAAAATGATTTAGGAGCTTTTTATTTCATGTTTAGATTTTAAAATACAGAAAATACAAAACTTCTTTTAGAAAAAACAAAAAAATACAGTATATTTGTTATTGTATTTTATCACTCCATACCAAAAATAACAAAAAATATAAAAAAACACTAAAAATTGAAAAATCCTCCTAACCCTTTCAAAATTAACAAAAATTCTCAAAATTTTCAAAAAAAGTGTTATGTTGTATAATTTCTTTATATCATATACTATATATCAAAAACAAATTTGAGTAATTTTGAACTTATCATCTATTTTCAGAATTTCATAATAATTAAGACTATTAATTAGCTCCTTGATTTAGATTATTTCATACTTTAAAAATATATAAAAAGTAGAAAAAACAAAAAAAATAGAGAAAAAATAAAAAAATAAAAAAAATTATTTTTTAATTTATATATATATATATATATATTGTTAGCCATGTGACCCCAAGGTGAACCATTCCTATAATAAATGTTATTGTCATGTTTGATTTACCAATAAAAGTCATTGGGTTATTTCACTCCTTATTTGAGATTAAATGAATGAATGTACTATAATGTCCCTTAGTACAATTAGAGTTATGTACCAAGACCATATTGATGATCATACAACAGTTGATTTATTTGTTCAATCATAGAGGCTGGTGCTTGGATGAATGTCTAAAGAATTAGATTGAGGACTCATCAAGCACCGTCAACTAATTATTAAGAGATGATCTCCAGCCTGAGTAGGAGATGACAATCCTTTCTCTTTTGGTTGATATCTGACTAACCTCTTGATGCATGTCATCTACATAGGAATAGAGATTCGGTTGTGTCAGATTAGTTAGGTCAAAGAGTTGACTTAATGAGATCGAGATAACCAAGTCTTACATCGTATGCTGTCATGATATAGTCATGCATCCTTTGACCAAAGATAGATGTATTGCTACACGTCTGAGTATGTACATTTGGTATACCGATAGGTTGATGGCCTAATCAAGGTCTATACACCGGTAAGCTGGTGTGCATACAAGGGCATATGAGTAATACAATCTCTCAAAGGGATCATACATATTTACTTGTGAATAAGAAGACATGAGCTCTGTAACATCCCGAGCTTATGTCCTCGGTCTGTTATCGAGGAAAACTGGCCCTGACAACTTGTTGGGTTCATGCCCAAATGGACCAGTTGACAACCACCCAAAATGCTTAAGCCCAAGTTATCAAGTCGTAATCCCCACCACTTATAAACCACACCCACACTTTGTGATTTTTCCATGTGGTACTATGTTTGGGTTGGGGTGTTACAACCTCCCACACTTATATTTGCAATGTCC
This sequence comes from Ottelia alismoides, assembly GCA_037367405.1. NCBI lineage: Eukaryota > Viridiplantae > Streptophyta > Magnoliopsida > Alismatales > Hydrocharitaceae > Ottelia > Ottelia alismoides. The sequence goes on along the minus strand of JAZKJV010003150.1, from coordinate 194,013 downwards.
TCATTGCGACATGGCACATCACTTATTCCCAGAGATAGTGACGGTTGCACGCTCGGGGTAGCCTTTTCCTCCAACCTCTTTGTAGGGGCGGCTCCACCTCTCGGGTAGCCCTTTCAGAGCCAAATTCCCTCTGATAGTGGAAAGGGCTACCCGAGAGGTGGAGCCGTCCCTACAAAGAGGTTGGAGGAAAAGGCTACCCGGAGCATGCAACCGTCACTATCACTGGGAATAAGTGATGTGCCATGTCGCAACGAGGACGTTGCGAATATAAGTGGGGGAGGTTGTAACACCCTAACCCAAACACAGTACCACATGGAAAACTCACAAAGTGTGGGTGTGGTTTATAAGTGGTGGGGATTACTACTTGTCAACTTGGTCTTAAGCATTTTGGGTGGTTGTCAATGGGTCCATTTGGGCCCGAACCCAACAAGTTGTCAGGGCCAGTTTTCCTCGATAACGAATCAGGGACTTAGCTTAGATCGTCGGTCCGTTATCGAGGAAAACTGGCCCTGACAACTTGTTGGGTTCGGGCCCAAATGGACCCGTTGACAACCACCCAAAATGCTTATGCCCAAGTTGAGAAGTAGTAATCCCCACCACTTATAAACCACACCCACACTTTGTTACTTTTCCATGTGGTACTATGTTTGGGTTGGGATGTTATAACCTCCTCCACTTATATTCGCAACGTCCTCGTTGCGACATGGCACAACACTTATTCTCAGTGATAGTGACGGCTGCACGCTCCGGGTATCTTTTCCTCCAACCTCTTTGTAGGGGCGGCTCCACCTCTTGGGTAGCCCTTTCCACTACCAGAGGGAATTTGGCTCTGATACCATTTGTAACGTCCCGGGCTTATGTCCCCGGTTCGTTATTGAGGAAAGCTGGCCCTGACAACTTGTTGGGTTCATGCCTAAATGGACCTGTTGACAACCACCCAAAATGCTTAATCCCAAGTTGTCAAGTAGTAATCCCCACCACTTATAAACCACACCCACACTTTGTGAGTTTTCCATGTGGTACTATGTTTGGGTTGGGGTGTTACAAGCTCACTCATGAAGTATTGGAATCAATTAAATTCCATGCATGGTCGTCTTGCTTTGGAAGCATGACATGAATTTCTATGTATGATATATGATTTTGAAAAGAGTATGGTTGATACCAACTCCCAATGACCGAATGAGAAACTTGATGATAGAACCCTAAAGATGATAGTATAAATTGATCTATGTCTTCAGGTTTATTATAGGTCTTCCAATACACAAGATTTACATGTATTGGGAATAACTTGGTGTGATGTGATTACAAATTATTGTATAACCATGACACTTCCATTCTGAGGGAGTGACGAAACAAGTCTGGATTTTAGTGACTCCTCTCAGTAGAGAAGTAATCTAATATTGGTCCAAATGTTAGAAAGTGATCTGAATGTGATTCAGATGCAATGAGAAGATTAGATTCACGATCTTGATTTAATCAAACATCTATAGAGGTCCCCGAGATCTGGATTTGTGATGTGATCTCAATATCCAAGTCATTATGTCTCCAAGTACCCACGGAGAAAGCGCATTATTCTTGAAAGAGTTTACAAATAATTCTATTGTTAAATTATATCCATGCTTTGATAAATGTGTAACTAAATATGATTTAGTTATCATAAATAATGTGAATTTGATTCTTATTATTTTGATACATGAGAATGATGATCCAAGACAATTAAATATGATTTAATTGTTATGGATATGAATAATGTGGATAGCACTATCCATATTATTGATACATATGATAAATTTGATTTATAATATATAAGAGAGAGCTATTTGTAAATAATATTTACAATTTAAATGTTTATGTAAATTGGATTTACATTCGATAATTAATTGAAAATGTAATCTACATTTTATTTTGTGTTGTAATTGTGATTCACAAATTTCCAATGTTATGATTGCAATGTTCACAAAATAATTGTTGCAAATTATGGAGATAATCATGGAATATAACATTTCATTAAATAGGATAGATAGATCTACCTTCCATGTCGGGACGGTGGACGACCACAACTCTCTATGGGAATCGGTGGCCATCCACTCTCCTTATGGAAGGAGGCTTGCCTCCTTCATATTTCTTCAAGGTGGATTGATCTAATTGAAAGTTATTTATATTGATTATTATTCAGTATATATTAAATTAAATTAAATTAATTGTTGTTATGTTTTTACAACAAAATCATGATCATTGATAGAAACACAAATCAATGTGAACCATTGTATTTTTGTTGTCCATGACTCCCAAAATATTATATAAGGAGAGGCAATCCTAGATCTTCTTTAGACCACAATAGTTGAAAGGGCTATCTCTCTCTCATCTCTCTCACTAAGTGGTCGTCCACTTGGATACCCTAGAGAGACCGTCGTCGTCACCATGTTGTTGTGTCGCTGCCATGACTACTCGCGGATCTCTGTCTCCTTCTGTGCGCCTCTCTCATGGAGAAGACTTTAGATATCATGAGACGAGATCAGGAGGTTCACCACTTGGATCAATAGTCCGGATTGCAAGAAGCACGCTGTTCATCCCTACGCTCACAAGCGTCTCTCCAGTCAGATCGGACTTGAGAAAGGAGGTCTCTTACGTTAGAGAATATGATCACAGACATGCTTCAAAAGGTAATCATTAATATTGCATGTGGTTTGATGAAACGATCCAAGAAGTGTTATTGTTAATGTGGTTTCATCATTTAAAATTTTTAAATTCTGATGCACCGAGCGACTAGTCGCTCCGATCGCATGTGATGCTATCTTAATGCTTCCGCGATACGCTTAAGGATCTCTCCACATACTTCATGTATAGTTATATTGATAAATATAAGACTCTATACAGACTATATATGCATATATATACTTATATGCATATTATTATTAGGTAAAAAGGGTTGCCCCACATGGCTGCCCCTGCCCTTATTTTTTGTATTTTTAAATTTTTTAAAAAATATCACCATGTATATTCATCTATATATCCCTCCTATATGTCATTTAAAATTCTTTAGAAATAGAGAATCATATGCCCTCCATCTAGGATAGATAATTTCAACGGTGTAAACATTTTTGTAATCGACATGTATAAATGGAGGGCATGAGTCTCTGTTTCTGACGAAATTCGAATGAGATATAGGAGGGATATATATATATATATATATATGAATATACATGGTGATTTTAAAAAAAATAAAAAACATGCAGAAAATAGGAAGGGGGCAAGGCGGCCCATTAAACCCATTTTTAATTATAAAATCCTTAAATATATTTTAAAACCTTTTAAAAAAATAAAAATGACTATACTTATTTGTATTTCCTGAATTCTATATATATACATACAGAGAGAGTTAAATGGGGCTTCCCTCGCACCGTTTTCGGCGTTTTTTTATTTTTTATTTTTGAAAAATATCGCCATGTATATTCATCCCTATATCCCTCCTATATGGCATTCGAATTTCGTCAGAAACAGAGACTCCTATGGCCTCCATCCAGACAGTCATTTTTTAACGGTAACAGGATTTTTTAAATCAACACCATCTCGATGGAGGCCGTAGGAGTCTCTGTTTCTGACGAAATTCGAATGGCATATAGGAGGGATATAGGGCCGAATATACATGGTGATATTTTTCAAAAAAAATTAAAAAAAAGTTCGAAAACGGCGCGGGGGCGGCCATTGTTGGGGGAAGCCCCATTAAACTCATATATATCACATATAGTACTTATATTATACATATTATATATCAATATATAGTTATTATATCCTTATAACACAAAAAAAGAAATTAAAAATCCGAAAAATCACAAGAAGATAATAAAAATTGTAAAATTAAAAACATCAAAAAGACATTAAATATCCATAAAAGTTAAATATATCAAAAACCTGCAAAAACATTAAGTAAATAGGAGTTATATCTACATATATATATATATTAGAAATAATTAATAACCTATACCAGTATGTTCCATGTGTTTCACAACCTATACATACTTGCCCACTATACACTCATTTGTACGGTTATAATAAATTTTAACTCGCTTTATTCAGCATTATTTGATAATTCATCTTGTGGGTTATTTGTTGAATCAATCGAATGGCGTGTTTGGTCGCTTCTATGACTGTGATCTTGCCTTGTGAGATCTCAAGATAACTCCGTGTTCCATGGTTGGATTTTAAATGGCGTTGTTGCCAGGGAGCAACGTATAGTGTAGCATAGCATGTAAATATTGTTCTGTATATTTTCTTTCTTTTATTCCTCTTAAATAATTGGTTATCTATGTCAAACAATCTTATTTATTGAATTTCTTATGAGGGAACGCATGGAAAAGGTGACTTCTTCGGAAGTTGGTGCACCAGAGCTGTGAGGTGATTGATTCTTCTTCTTTTGAACCAATTGGAGAGAGCAAGAAAGAGAGACAAAGAGAAAGAGAAGGGCATACATCAGTGTAGACATTTTCTTTTATTTTTCTGAGCAAGTTTTATTTTACTTTGTATTAGTAAATTGTAATAGTACATGTACATTAGACATTTTGGACATCCACACTTTACAAGGTCCATTGCATGTGGCATGGCATTATTGGGCTCTTGTATCGGATCATCAAAATGGTCAAGGCAATCCACAAAGGTCATGTCCGACTTAATGATAGATTCTGGTCGTGAGTCCTCCTTAGAAGCTGCCACGGTGGTGGTGCAAGTAGTTGATGAAGTGGAGGTGTGGGGAGTCTCAGAACCAACGGTCATCTGGATAGTCGGTCTCTTAGATGTAGCAGAGAGGTGGGACTCATCTACCTCTCGATGGTCATGACTATCAGCGGATGTGCGGGTCACCTTAGAGTAAAGTGTATCAAAGAGTGGGTGAGGTCGAAGTGCTCCCAATGTTGAAAAATCGATCTCCCGAGTCGCGTAATCTATAGTCGCCTTAGCCAAGGCTAAGAACAGCTTCCCGAGAATAATCGGAGACTGGGTAAACTCTCCTCGGTGCTCGATGTCACTGACCATGAAGTCCACCTAGAGTAGAGCACCGTGGAAAGTAAAGATGACTGAAATGTTTCCTCTCGCTCATTTGATAGATCGATCAGCCAACTGAACGATCCCTCTTGACTTTCTGATTGGCCTGAGTTTGAGCTTGTCAAACACAGAGGTCGGGAGGATATTTATCGGTGAGTCATCATCGATTCTCGCATGGGTAAAGATGGTGTCTTTGATTTCACACTCAACTCGGGCAACCGCTTCACTCTGCGGCTCTTGGTCTTTCTCCCCATCACCAAGGAGGTGGCCATAGACACTATGCGTCTTTCAGTCCTTGTCCTTTTATTTCCCGACCTCTTGGGCATCATTTTACTCTTTACAAATCTCTTGAGATCGGGCAAGTGATCTATGACTTTTATTAGGGAAGTTTGAAAATAAATTCCTCATCAAGTGCTTCCCTTAAGGTAGGATCCAATTTTTCTAAGTCTTTTTCAATTTTTATTCTTATGGATTTTTCTGATTTTTCAATTTTTTGGTGTTTTTGGTGGACGAATGATCGGACTCTAGATTGGAGGGTAAGTGGTTAGTAGAAGAGGGAGATAGAATGGACTCCAGTTGTACAAAATCTGTGGGTTCCCTGATGCTCGCTTGGTTTTCAACATCAGATCTACTTACTTCCTTGTCCACTTTCATACCCAGGCTGGCAGAAATTGAGTGCAATATTTTCATGACATCTCTCAACTCGTTACCAAATGATTCATTTTTCTTAATAAGTCGAGAGATGTCATTCTCCACAAAATTCTCATGACAAATCATGGGAGAGTTCTAATCGATTAGAGGATACTGCTGAGATATTGGGGTCTCATACTCAACATACCTAGACTCTGGCATGTAATCCTGGGTCGAGTATAGACCATCCAAATGACAGATATTGGTCGGAACCTCATATGATGGAGTCAATGAACGGGGGACTGGTAAGTCTAGCTCATGATTCCACTCCTGTGAATGTATAGGCTCTCCGAATATGTGACATGAAGGCTGGTTAATGGAAGCTTGATCACTAAATTCAATCAAGTCAAGGAAATCATGATGTACAAGCCTCTCCATTCGGGTAGTTCGATCGATCAAGTTATGTCCTAAGGTCAAGTCAGGATGCGTATATGTAAATTATTGTATGGTCCCTACTTGAGGTGAGAATGAAGTATGTGGAGGCATATAATTTTGCCAATCATTTGTCTCAGCAGTGGCTTGCTCTTCATTCAATTCTCTGATTCCTGCAAGCTCTCGAGAGTAAGGACATTCACCCCAAGGTGGAAGTGGATTCGGAGTGTTAAAATATGGAGTAGGTGAGCAATGCGAATAAGTGAAGAAGTCAATCGAAGTTCTGACTTCATCGTCGGGTTGAGGTGGAACCGCCCACGGGTAAGGATCTCCCGTGGATGGCGGAGGATATATGGAAGAAGGTGAAGGTGAAGATGAACGGTATATGGTCGAGGAGAAACGATCAGAGGTGTATGGGGACCAATATCCCGACATCTGGAGTAGGAAAGGATGTAAGAAGAATGAGGTAGAAAATACGTAATTACGCAAGATAACACACATGGACAGACACGAAGACAAACACAAGAGCAAACCCTGAGTTCCCACTTAACACGGTGAAGGACCCGAAACCGAGTCCGATTAGTCTGGTTGATTTTAAGTGTGAATTTTCAGACAAGTAGCAAAGGTTACGCGACCTATAGGGAGTCAGTTAAAAAGTAGGATGCGTCTCCCCTGTTTAACCTGTCGCCTTAGATACCAATGCCCTTCCTTTCTTCGCTCCTATCCCAAGTTGATGGATTCAAAGACCATGCCCCTGTCTACCTGCAAGCAGACGGAGGCTGACAAGGCTGGAACTTCATCCCGAGGGGGCTACTAGCAATTTGTCGTGAAGTACCGCTGGTTCACCCCTAACTACCTGAGAACAGGCGGAGGTTACTTGGTACTAGTCAGTAAACCTAAAAAAATTCAACTCGTGATATTTGCTAGGATCAGTTGGTATGTGATATGGAAGGCGGGGATTTGGGCTCTGCCTTAAGGTGTTCACACACACTCAAGTACCCTCACTCAGCCTGAAAGCTAGGTCGGGGTTACTCTCCCGCAAATAAGGGTTAATTTTAGTCAAAAAAATTTTGGTCCAATTCAATTAGCAGTCCCGATTTTAAAGATTAGTTGTCACTAATATTAATCCACACAAGCAATCACATCTACCATCCAGTCTCAATTCCTTTATCTTACGTTAGAAAACCGAGAGAGAGAATCGGAAAAAGCCGATGCAATCGAGAAAACGTTGATGAATGCTTGAGTAAGAAGACTTATAGTGCCTCCAGCTCTCTATAATGCGGGATGCAGTACTGAATTGAAGTTTTACAGTAAATGAATGCAATCGATGAAAAGCCGCTCCTAGACAGACAATTCTATTAGCGAGTGAAGAACAGATTATGTTTGTCTAAGTCCTGCGGTCTAAATGCATCTTTTATGTGAAGTGTGGTCCTAAATATTACGAGTACAAACAGTCCTAGGAAGCTCTAAGAGCCACAAGTGCAGGTCCTATTCTATGTAAAGCAACCACACAACACAAGGGGACATGTTTTACTATGACTTACACGCGCGAGTTCCCAAACGGGAACCGCTGTGAATGCAGACACTCTTTTTTTACAAGTTAACAAAACTCTTTTTGGCATCTCAACAACCGACTTGATCAACGAATCGTCGGCCTCCGATGCACTTTGAGATGCGTCGACTTCAAGAAAGCCGCTCCAAATCCACCGGGCCCTCGCATAAAAAGAAAAAATTATGTCAGAAAGAGATATATACAGAAATGGTCAGAAAAATAATTAAAGAAAATGGGTAATTACAAGATAGCTCGGGGATCAGACTACCCGAGTGAATGAAAAACGTAAATCTAAATTTTCTAAAGTGATCCTAAGCCGTTTGCCTCCCCGGCAACGGTGCCATTTGATAAAACCGGAATCTACCCTTTTTAATATTGTCCAATTGACAATTCTGTTGCAGTCAGATAAATCCGGATCGATCAAAAATTAATCGCACAAATCGATGAATCGTCGAATGAAATTAATATGCGGTTTTATGTTTGTTTAACCTGGGCAAGCTCCAGGGTCGACTCAAGGAGGAAAAGGAACAACTCGGGATCAGATTAGATTTATAAGATTATGGTTTTTCAAGTGGTTTTTTTGGTATTTTTTATGCAATAAAAATGTAGATGCACCTATGCGGAAGAACTAGGTTATTAAGAAAATCAACAACTTAGCCAAATTTAATTTTAATGTGAAATTAATTCAAATCAGCCAAGTTATATTTTTCCTAAGAACCTAATCTAACAACGGATGCAAAATGTATTTTTTTGGAATTTTTGGATTTAAGATGCATAAATGAAAAATGCAAACTTTTTGGGGTTTTTATGCAATTTTTCATGCAAATGATATGAACAAAATTATGAAAAATTTACTGGAAGATAAACATGATGAAATAAAGCTACACTAATTTTTTTAGAATTTTCTGACACTTTATGATTTTTTATTAATTTTTTACTGAAAATAGAGTGACTGCTAGTATTTAATTCCTAGTTAATCCACAAAATCAAATTATCCAAAGACCTATTTATCTCAAATAGATATTTCAATAAGTAATCCAAGACCTTTGAAATTTCTCAAAATCTTATTCGCGGAATTAATTAAAAATCAATTGCAGAAATCACTCTACAATTTATTGTATGCACAAGATGACTCCTAATTTGACGAAATTGGATTTAATTAGATCACACTTGGAGGCATCATTCACAATTTTTTTGCAATTTTTGGAGCAATAGTTGAATATGTCGAATTTCAGAGCTTAAATGGGTAAAATATCACTGATTTTCAATCTCTGATTTTTTATAAATAATCTAATCCTCACAAAAATGCAAATAAATAGCCATGAGATAAAGAATTAGTTTCTCTACAAAATGATATTTTTCTGATAAAAAATGATGCTATTTTGAGGTCCAAATTACATGAGAATTCAGGGGTAACAATGCAATACAGAAACTAAAATGTCAAACTGAAATGTGCCTAAGGGCACTTTTGTAATTTCTAAAACTTACAGGAATAAAAGTACAATTTTCACAAGAAAATGAAATAAATAAAATCAACCTGACTCTTTTCCCCACACTAGGGCACATGAGGTTGGGGGGAATGCGCGTGGCGGCAACACGGCGAGCGGAGGGGCATGTGGCAGACGTGGGGAGGCGCACATGACTGGCAGCGAGGACGACCCGGAGGCGTGGGCGGCGTAGCGGAACTCGATGGGACGGTGCATTTACGGCTGGAGCGTGTGGGGTCCACGCAGGCTGGGTGACCTGGGCAAAGGGAGGTGGTGCACAGGGCTGTGCGCGGTCGTGCTGAGGGCGTTTGGAGGCACGGGAGGTGCTGGGAACGAAGGCGCGACCTGGAGCGGAGGGAGGTGGCGCACAGGGTTGTGCGCGGTCGCGCTGAGGGCGGTTGGAGGTGGGGGAGGTGCCGGTCCGAGTACACACGGGAGCGCGGAGCGATGTGCGCTGGGAGTGGTGGGGCTGGCGGAGCCGGCCAGGGGCGGAGCAGCCGGCGGCAGCGATGACTCGGAGGTAGGGGGAGCGGCGGCAGCTGCTTCCTCCTGTTCTCTCTTTTTTTCAATTTTGTTTTGTATTTTTTATATTTTCTTTGTAAACAACAAATAGTGGTAGAAAAATAGAAAAAGTGGTGAATGATGTGATTGTATGTGATGGTGTTTGGTGAACAATAAGTAAAAAAAAATTGTTAGCTAAAGAAAATTGACAAGGACAAGAAGAGGGGATACTTACCTGTGGTTCACCGAAAGTGAGCCGCAGAGTGCGGCTTCCATCATGGCCTCGAGAAGGATGGCTTAGTCCTTCGAAACTGAGAAAGTCCAATTGGATCTCGCGACGCGGCAATGGTGATGCCGCGGATCTCGCCTGAAAGGTTGTCGTCGCTCAACTTGTCTCCTTCAGCTGTCACCCGTAGTTTAAAGGATCTCGACCTCTCTTCTCTCGAATCGGCGGATGATGAACAATGGAGGAGGGGATGAGAATATAAAGAGGAGGGGGAAGTTAGAAAAGAGGTGGAGAAGATGGAGGGATGGTGGAGGAAGTGGTGACTTGAGGTGGAAGGCAAGTAGAGAATAGGTAAAAGGGGGATAAAATAAATTATTAATAAAATAATATAGTAGGCTACTAAAAATAATTAAAATAGAAATAGTAAATAATAATAAATCTGAAAATAATAAAATAAATCCGAAAAAATTAAAAAATGGGGTGACATGTGGCGGCTCCAGGAGCCGCTACATGTCGCTCCAAGAAATTCAAAATTAAATGTAAAGAAAATAAAAAGAAATAACAAAGGAATTAAATCAAAAAGTTAGCAACACGAAAGTTGCTCGTCTCGACAAGATCTACAATTTTCATGAAGGGCTGAAAATTAAATAAAATCATCTGTACAAAATGTATTTTGGGTAGTACCTTATAGGTATAAAATACCACATTTTTGTCTTTTGCAATTTTGTCATTTTTACATAAGAGAAAAATTAAAATAAAAATAGAGAAAATATGAGTAGAATATTTCCAACTTAATCTTTTTTTTGGATTTTTAATAATTAATAAAATAAAACGATAAAATACAGGGGCAAAAAAGGTCAATATGTACAATATACAAAAGGGGCTCAAATCCAAGTTTTGCATACGAGCTCTGATTTTAATGAAATTGGTCTTGTTTTGAAGGTCTCTGCGTGTATATTACTTTAAAAGTGAGTATACCTAAATCGGACATTGTATGAGAGAGATATGTGCATTTTAAGGCTCATAGTTTCAAACTTGGATTGGGGTTTTATTGGGTAATTTTATAACTTAGTATTTTTTATATTTTCTTTAATTAGTGTTAGTAATATACACACTATAGAGTTGATTTTATTGGATTTGGAGTTAGTATAATATATATAAAATAGGTGAATAATGGTGAATATACAGGTTATTTTAACAAGTGAATTAGGCTTCTTATTTTATGCAAATATGAATGCTAAACTGCAGATATTATCAATGTATGCATGAATGCTAATTATGCAACATAAGTGGAAATATGCATCTAATTACTCGGGAAAAAATCTCTACTTTCAACTTTTAGAGTGATGAATCGCAGATTCATCACCCATCACTATGTCTAGGACCAACTCTAAGGCCTCTAGCATCTATGGGATACCTCCAGCAATCAAAAGAGCATCTGAGCAATTCAGGAGACCATCGGAGGTCACACAGGAGCCCAGATCGAAGCAGCTCTACTTCTTTATTCTTCCATGTTTGTCCAGGCTTCGTTTCCACTATTCGATCAAAAGCGTGCTCTAGGGAGCACAACATCCATTAGATCGGCTACCTTCGCAGTCGTCAGATCCATATGAGGATCTCATCGTAGTTGTCCAACCGCAAATCGGTATCAATGCATCTGGACCCTTCATCTTGTTAAGTGGGTGTATCATCATCATTGATCAGCATGCAGAATGGGTATTTTTTTAACCCCTCTAACTTTTTACATTTATCATTTGGTCTTGTATTTATTTAATTCATTGTTAAAAACTTAAGATATTTTGCAACTTTGAACCTGAGCTTTCCTTTATTTGTTATTTTTTGTTTGATCCATGTCACCTCGTGTAGGCTCCCACGTGAGGCCTTTTAGTGGAAATTTTGCATGTTATATCCTGTAGTTTCTAGGACCTATTAAAAATGATGAATATTTTTTGGGAAATTGCATTTTAGTTCTTGGCCTTGATTATTAAATGCTCATTTATATTGCCAAATTGCATTGATCGCTCAGGGTTTTGTTTGATCGCCATGGGTCTGTATACTATCAATATCTAGTGTGAGAGTCCTAGTACTTAAAGAGTGTCTTTATGTTCCAAATGTTAGATGGAATCTTATATCTATATCTAAGCTAGTTAGAAATGGATACTCGTTCTTATTCTGTAATAAACTTATCATAAGTCATTATGATAAATATATTGTGGATGGTGTTATAACTTTTGGTGGACTCTATGAATTGTGCATTGATGGATCTGTCATGAATGTTAACCACTAATAAGAACCCTAAAAGAACCAGAGAGGATGGAATCATTCAAACATTATTTAGCATCAAAGGCTAGGCTATTTATCTGTTGATAGGATCAATAGATTGATAAAGGATGCACCCTTAGATTTTCTATTGGTTCAAATTTTGCTACCCTATGAACATTGTATTCAAGGTAAAATGATCATGATGCCATTTTGTAACAAGTTTACTCAACGCGAGGGTATTCTTGACCTAGCACATATCGATGTATGTGGTCCCTTCAATACCATCGATATGGATATTGATATTATTTGATGATTATTGATTAATCCAGATTTATCTACCTATTAGGTCATAAATATGAAGCTTTTGAAAAGTTCAACGAGTTCACGATTTTGTTGAGAACCAAACAAAAAGGAAGATTAAATAGATTCGATATGAATGAGGTGGTGAGTACCTCTCAGATGAATTTAAGGAATACCTCAAAGAGAGAGGAATTTTCTCCAATCTTACTCTGACTGGAACTCCCCAACTTAATGATGTTGCTGAAAAAAGCAAAAGGAGCATCCTGGACATGATTCGTTCAATGATGAGTAAAGCACATTTGCCTCTTAGTTTCTAGGGATATGCAGTAGAGACTGCAATATATATCTTAAACAATATTCCTAACAAATCTGTACCAAAAACTCCTCATGAGATTTGGTATGGTACCAAACCCATTGTCAGACGCTTGAGGATTTAGGATTTCTTGATCCATGCAAAGAACGTGGATGCAAGTAAGCTATAATCTCACACTCGAGAGTGCTACTTCATTGGGTTTGTAAAGGATGATATGGGATACCAACTTTACGACCCTCAGATTCGGAAGGTTTTTATATCTAGAGATGTAAACATTATGGATGGTGACTTCCTTGAGAGTCAAAACAAAAATGAAGTGGAGGAACTTATTGAATCCTCTAAGGATATTGAGTTTCCTGAACCAGAAGCTGAAGATGTAAATAAAGATAAAATACATATACCTCTTTATAGGAGTTCAGGGGTGGTTGCACCACCTGAAAGGAACATATTCCATGTATCATGTGAAACTGACAGTGATCCAGCTTCATTTGATGAATCACTCATAGATCATGACATGGATAGATGGATGCTAAAAAAAATCTTAAATAGACTCCATGTACAAGAATGGTGTGTAGAGCCTAGAGGATCCACCTAGAGGGGTAAAATCCATTGAGTGTAAATGGATCTTTAAGAGAAAGAGGGGATACGATGGGAAGGTAGAGAGCTTCAAGGCACAGTTTGTAGCCAAGGGATACATACAGAGGGAAGGCATCGACTACGATGAGACATTCTATCATGTGGCTATTCTTAGATCCATCAAGCCATTGCTTTCTATATATGAATATCTTGACTATGAAATCTAGCAGATGGATGGCAAGATGACTTTCCTCATTGGATACCTCGACGAGGATATCTATATGGAGCATGCCCAAGACTCCATTATTGATGAAGGCGAAGTATGCAAGTTGAAGAAATTCATCTATGAGCTCTAGCAAGTTTCTCATAGCAGGAACATCAACTTTGAAGAACCAATAAAGAGGTATGATTTTGTTCAGAATCCTAACGAACCAGGTGTGTACAAGAATCTTAATGGGAGAGCCATTGTATTTATCATTCTTAACATAGATGACATCCATATCATTGAGAATGATACAGGAATCATGACTAGTGTAAAGATATGGCTGTCATATACCTTCGAAATGGAGGATCTTAAAGAAGCCTCTTATATCTTGGGCCTGAAGATATTCAAAAACAGACAAAAGAGGATTTTGGAATTGCCACAACGTTGGTACATTAAGAAGATCTTAGAACGTTTCCATATGGATAATTCCAAGAGTGGCTTCCTTCCCTTAAGACATGGTATCCACCTATCTAAAGGGATGGCTCCTCAAAGTGTTGAGGATAAGAAATGCATGGTTGGATGCCCCTATACATCAGTTGTGGGAAGCCTAATGTATGCCATGATGTGCACAAGGTCGAATATCTTCCATGCAATGGGAGTGGTAAGTCGTTACCTATCCAGCAATGCAGAACAACACAGGAATGCAGTAAGGAACATCTTTACGTATCTAAGACAGGCACACGATTACATCTTGATCTATGCAGATGATGATCTCCAAATCTTAGGATACACAGATTCAGACTTCCAGTCGGATATAGATGATCACAAGTCAACTTCAGGATTTGTGTTCTTGTTGAACATTGGTGTTGTAAGCTATAGAAGCAAGAAGCGGGATACTATAGTTGATGTTAGCCATGTGAGTCTGAGGCGAACCATTTCTACAATAAATGATATTGTAATATTTGATATATCAATAAAGCTTATTGATTTATCTCACTCCCTGTCTAAGATTAAATGAATGAATGAACATATAAAACCCCTTGGTATAATTAGGGTTATGTACCATGGCCATATTAATAATAATACAATTTTTATTCAATGGTTGAATCATAGAGGTAGGTACTTGGATGAAATCCAAAGAGTTTGATTGAGGATTCATCAAGCACCGTCAAATGATTGTTAAGAGGTTATCTCCAACTTGAGAAGAAGATAGTAATCCTCCTCTAAATCTGATCTCTTACCGATCTCATGATGCAGGTCCTCTGGATAGGAATAGAGATTCAGTGGTGTCAAATAAGTTAGGTCAAATAGTTGACTTAACGATATTGAGATAACCAAGAACTATGTCATATTTTGTCACAAATATGCATGCATCCTCTGATCAGAGACATATGTATTGCTATATATATTTAAGTCTGTGCACTTGGCAGACCATTAGATTGATGACCTAATCAAGGTTTATACACCAGGGAGCCGGTGTGCATATGAGGGCATATGAGTAATTGATCTCTCAAAGGGATCATATAGGTTCACTATTGAACTGGAAGACATTGAGAACACTAGTGAGGTATTGGGATTGATTAAATTCCATGCATGGTCTTCTTGCTTTAAAAGCATGATAAGAATTTATAGGTCTGGTATATGCTTTTGGGAAGCATATGATCGATACCAACTTCCAATGACCAAATGAGAAACTTAATGATAAGACCATGAAGAAGATAGTCTAAAAGTGATCGAAAACTTCGGGTTTATTTTAGATCTTCCAGTATATCAAATGTATGGGTATTAGGATTACTTGAGGTTGATGTGATCATAAACGATTGTATAGCCATGATGCTTCCATTCCGAAGGAGTGCTGAAAATGGTTTGGATTTTAGTCACTCCTCTCGGTAGAGAAGTAATCACATCTTATTCCTAATGTTGGATATTGATCAGAATATGACTCAGATGCAATGAAAAGATTATATTTATGGCTTTGATTTAGTCAAACATCTTTGAGAGTTCCTCGAGATCTGTATTTGAATATGATCTCACTCCCAAGCCACTATACATGGAAACCATAATCACTATGTCCTTATCTCCAAGCATCCGCGGAGAAAGTGCATTATTCTTAAAAGAGTTCAAGAATAATTACATTGTTAAAAATATATCTGAACATTGGCAAATCGATAATTAAATGTGATTTAATTATCATGAATAATATGAATATTATTCATATTTTAGATACATGAGAATGGAGATAATTAAATATGATTTAATTATCAAGGATATGAATAATGTGGATATCACTATCCATATTAATTACATATATATTATAAAATCTAATTTATAATGCATTATAGAGAGTTAATTGTAAATAGTATTTACGAATGAAATGTTGATGTGAATTGGATTCATATTAAACAATTAATTGAAAATGTAATTTACATTTTATTTTGGATGTATGAATATGATTCATATTTTCAATGGCATGATTGAAGTTATCGCAAGATAATTTAGAATTATTTTTGTGAATGAATTTGAAATAAAAGATATCGTAAATAATGAAGGATTGTGTGAGAAAAAATATATCCATAATTGGAAGAAGGAAAATACCTTCCAACTATGGAGGGTGGAAGGCCACCATTAGTCCTAAAATCAAGGAGGTCATCCACTCCATTATTGGAAGATGGCTAGCCTCCTTCCTAATCCTTCAACACATATTGATTTAATTGAATTCAATTATATTGATTATTATTCAATATATTTAATTTAATTTGAATTAACTATTGTTGCAAATTTATGCAACAAAATTATGATCATTGATTAAAAGCACAAAACAATCTCAACCATTGGTTTTGCGAAGCACATGGATTGTAATCCATGGCCATCCAATCTAGTATAAAGAAAGTGCAACCCTAACTCTTCCTTTTACAACAAAATTGCAAGAGCACATACTCTCTCTCTCTCTCTCTCTCATTCTCATTGTACACCCCTCTCTCTCAAGAGTGGACGCCCACCTCTTAACCTAGAGAGTGTCTCCAAAGTTGCTACATTGTTGCACTGCCACATCGATCGCTCGTGGATCTCCATCTTCTTCGGTACCCTCGCTCATGAAGAAGATGTTGGCATTTTTTAGATGAATTTAGGAGATTCACTGCTCCAATCTTCTACTTGTATTGCAAGAAGAACATGTCTCATCCACGTGCTCCAAGTGTATCCTTTGTCGGATCAGGCATGAGATAGGAGATATCTTACTTTAGAGACAACAGTCGCAACCACGTTTCAAGAATTATTCCTATATATTATTTCTGGTCTTGATGAAATGGTTCGATAATTGTTCTCGAATCATGTGGTTTCATCTCTTTAAAATTTTAATTTCCGCTACCACGAGCAAGTTGTATGACTAGTCTCTCTTGATCGCATATGATGTGATCTTCACATTTCTGTGATGCGCTAAGGCATAAACCCTAGCCTTCAAGTGGTATCAGAGCCAGGTTAAAGGTCTTGGATATGATCCAAAACCCTAGGTGAATGAATTTTTGTATATCAGATGCGCATTGACTTATTGTTTTGCATGAGATGCAAGTCTCGAATTATTTTTTCACTAAGATGAAGCCCCCTTGTTTATACACTATTGGGATGAAGTTTTGGATAATAAAATGTATTTATAATGTTTAAATATGACCCCAAAATAGTGTCCAATTTTTGGCATCAAAAGTACATAAATTAAAATTTGAAAAGTTCTCGCAATATAATTATTTTTGCATGTATTCACAGATATGTAAGAAAATAATTTTTGCTTATATTTTCATGTCATGAAATGTGAAATAAACACTTTAATTAAGTATAGAATCAAATCGGCAAATTGCTCGAATTTATTTCGCATGATTTTGACTCTGTTTGCCGTAGATATTCTATATTTTGTGGAGATTAGTCGTATGATGATTGGATCATCAAGTCATATTGCGTAATGTGTTTATCATTCACTGTGAATCATGTATATTATGAATTTTGTTTGATTAAATTTATGCTTAATATTTATGAAAGCAATTTATTAAACATCAATGGACACTGAGTATATGTTTCATGATGAAAATCCTAGTCTATCCTACAATAGTTGTAGGACAACTTTTATATGCAAAACACGGTTGCTTGAGTATGCCTAATATTTCTGAGTGAGTAATACATGGTATAATGTCGGTTATCAAAGTTGACCGATAAAACTGCAATTACAATGACATTATTTTCTGTTATTCTCAATCGGAATGGTCAAGGTGTCTAGTCCAGGAATAATGGCTTGGTTTCTTAATTAGTGTCTTACATGCCAATGAAATGTCCCTCCCAGCATAACTCGAGTGTACTAGTCGAATCCATTTTATAAGAAAGAATAATATGAGAAAGTCAAGTTGTACTCTAATAATTAAAATACAAAATAATACGTACTTGTGAGAGATTATATTATATGGTCATATCAAACAAACCCTAATTGCTTGTTGGATGATTGGATTGATAATTAATTTAATATGATTAAATTAATTAAATTCAATTAAAATATACTCTATTATGAATAGAGTTGTAATTCCCTTGGAATAATTAGTTATGTGAATATGATTCATAATAACTATTAAAATTTGAATGAGATATGGAGGATCATATAAATGACATCAATGGTCTCCCGTCGAGGCGAAGGGTTTCGTCGCCATGGATTGTATGCAGGAGACATCTGTCCGAAGTAATAGCTCCTAAATACAAGAGTACATGGATCGGGCTCTTTGCTTCTCAAACGAGTAAGGTCGTATGCGTAGTGTTCCCAAAATCAGTCCCTCATATTATTGGAGAAATATTGGATTATGCATAGCGAATTCTATTCATGTTGTTAGTTGATTTAATTAACAATGAGTCAACATCACCTTAGGGGTGGTAGGCCTGAGTGTTAAAGATCGAATGGGGAATGCAAGTTGGACTTGCAAGGCGGAATAAGTTCCCGCTTCTTTTATCCGAATTATAGTTTATCGTATAATTGGAATGCAACAAAGGTAAAAAGGAGATCACGGATCTAGCTAAATATATAGCGGTAAGCATATCTCTTGCTTTGAAAATTAAATAAGGGAATGGACTATCCAAGATGAAAATGCAAGACTAATTTGATTAAAAATCCTTAATCAAAGAATTTAAATTTGAGTATACAATTATATTTATATTCTAATATAGTGTATTCTTGATTTCAGATATGAAATCCATTAACCAGCTCAGCAGGATTCTGGAGGTCAACCAATTGATTGGGCCAAATTATTCAGATTGGATCTATAATTTATATCTTATTCTTTCAGTAGACTGCATTTCTTATGTGCTCTCGAAGAACAAGTACACAAACCCTACAACATCAGAAGAAATAAAGTTCAATGAAAAATATGATGAAGATCGTAAATTTCTAGGTGTTTCATTATCCAATGTGCTTCAGAAGCAGCATGTGGATGTAAATTCTTTTCAGGATATAATGTTGAACCTGAAAGAGATGTTTAGTGATGTCAACCATACTCAATGTTATAATGTTATGAAATATCTCATTCATTGCAAAATGCAGGAAAGGACTTCCGTTAGAGAGCATGCAATCAAAATGTTTGGTTGTCTCTATGAACTAGAAACTCTCGGGGTTGAGTTGGACGTAGAAATGTAGTCTGACTTCATTCTGTCATCTCTACCCATGTCTTCCAAAACTATGTGGTATCGTACCACATGAACAAGTTGAACATAACTAATATTAAGTTAATGGCTTTATTAAAGTATGCAGAAGCCGTAATGAAGAAAGAAAATTCCAATGGAAGTGTAATGGCAGCACAGATCAAGGAGGAAGCATAGTCCGAAGCATGAGGCTCGTAAGGGTCCGACCTAGAAGTAAAATAAGAGTAAAGATGTTGACTCATCTTCTAATGGTTCTGCACTAATAGCATCGAAAAAGACTGATGTATGTCATCACTACAACAATCCAAGGCACTGGAAGTGTAACTACCCAGAATAATTAAAAACAGTCGAGAAAGGTAAAGCCTCAGCATGTATAAAATCTACTTTCATCATTGAAACCATTTTACTTGTAGGACGAGAAGGTAGTTGTATCATCGATTCTAGTTCTTATGTTCATGTATTCAATTTTTTGCATCTATTTCAGGAAACTAGGAATCTTGATGAAGGGGAAATAGTCATCCAGATAGGATATAGTATAATTGTTGCAGCAGTCACTGTTGGGACCTGTACACTATCATTATCTAGTGGGAGAGTCCTAGTACTTAAAAAGTATCTTTATGTTCCATATATTAGAAGGAACCTTATATCTCTATCTATGCTAGTTAAAAATAGATATTTGTTCTTATTCTCTAATAAAGTTTTCATGTCATTATGATAAATATATTGTGAAGGGTATTCTTGAAGGATATTGTGAATCCTCAAGCGCATCACGGAAGTGTATTGATCGCATCATATGCAATCGGGATGACTAGTCGCTAGATGCAACGGAAATTAAAATTTTAATAAAGTGATGAAACCACATGATCACACGAACATTTCTTGGATCGTTTCATCAAACCACAAAGTATGAGGAATACCTCTCGAAGCGTGATTCTAATCACGAGATCTCTAAAGTATGAGATCCTCCTGTCTCAAGTCTGATCCATGAAGATGGCACTTGCAGGCACGATGATAAGACGCGTTCCTCCCACAATCCTTGATGAAGATCCAAGTTATGAATCCCTTGATTTCATCCAACAAAATCCGTCGTCGTCCTTTAGAGCAAGCAACCCCAAAGAAGAAGGAGATCCTCGAGTCGTCGATGGCAAAGGCGAGAGACTCTCTTTCTTAATACAAGATGGACGGCAACCTTGGAGGAGAGAGAGAGAGAGTAGGTGAGAATGAGAGAGAGAGTAGTAACCTTGTACAACTCTTAATCATGTACTCTTGAAAGGCTAAGTTAGCCCTCCTTATATACTAGTTTGGGGTCCAATGGATCTCAATCCATGGGACACATAGATCCAACAGCGGAGTTGATCTATGTATTAATCAATGGCCAAGATTGTTGGTTAAAAACCAACAACATTAATTTATATTTAACTCAAATATATGTTGCAATATTATCAGCATAATTTAATTTAACATAAATTAATTATCAAGAGATAACAAGATAAAAAAGGAGGAAATAATAAATCACCCCCAAAAATAGGGGGCGTCACCCATGGTTGACGCCACCTCTATTTTTGTGGTGATTAATCTCCTTTTTATTTTATCTATTATTTCTTGATAATTTTGTAATAACCATTATTACAAAATTGTACACCAAATTAATTCCAAATTACTTTGTGAATATTTCAATCATGCCATTGATATATATGTGTGTGTGTGTGTGTGTGTGTGTGTGTGTATGTGTGTGTGTGAATCACATTCACAACCAAAACTAATTTATAAATTACATTTCCAATTAATTAACTAATGTGAATCCAATCCACATTAATAATTAACAAATGTTATTCACAAATTTTCTCTCTCTGATATATATTATAAATCACATTTATAATACAGATATTATGGAAAGTACTATCCATATTCTGTAATCCTTGACAATTAAATCCCGTTTAATTATCTTGGATAATCATTCTCACAATATGAATCTCATTCATATTATTCTTGATAATTAAATCTCATTTAATCATCAAGTCCTTTTTGCTTAGATACAAAATTCATTCTAGGAATTATTCTTGAACTCCTTCAAGAATAATGTGCTTTCTCCGTAGATACTTGGAGATAAGGACAGGGTGATTGTATTGTTCCACGTATAGCGACTTGGATATTGAGATCTCATCTCAAATCCAGATCTTACGGACCTCCCACAGATGCTTGATTAAATAAAGACCGTAAATCTAATCATTTCATTGCATCTGAATCTCATTCAGACCAATGTCCAACACTTGGACTGAGATCATACTGTTTCTCTACTGAGAGGAGTCACTAAAATCCAGACCTATTTCATCACTCCCTCGGAATGGAAGCATCATGGTTATACAATCATTTATGATCACATCACCCTCAGGTATTCCCAATACCTGTACATCCTGCATATTAGAAGACTTATGATTAATCTGAAGATTAAGATCAATTTTACATTGTCTTATTCATAGTTTATTCACTAAGTTTCTCAATCTTGGTCATTGGGAGTCGGTATCGATCATATGCTTTCCCAAAGCATATATCATACCTTCAGATTCATGTCATGCTTCCAAAGCATGACGACCATGCATGGAATTTAATCGGTCCCAATACCTCATGAGTGAGCTCATGTCTTCCAGTTCATAAGCAAACCTGTATGATCCCTTTGAGAGATCGTATTACTCATATGCCCTTATATGCACACCAGTGCATTGGTGTATAGACCTTGGTTAGGTCATCAACCTATTGGTTTGCCAAATGTACACACTCAGACATATAGTAACACATTTGTCTCCGGTCAGAGGATGTGTGCCTATGCTGTGACAGCATTCACCATAGGACTTAGGCTATCTCGATCTCGCTAAGTCAACCCTTTGACCTAGCTAATATGACACCTTCGAATCACTATTCTCATGCCGAGGACCTGCATCAAGAGGTCGGTCAGATGTCAGCCTATGTGAGAAAGGATTGCCATCTCCTACTCAGGCTGGAGATCATCTCTTAACAATCATTTGACGGCGCTTGATGAGTCATCTATCTAACTTCTTAGATATTCATCCAAACACCAGCCTCTATGATTCATTTAATGAATCAGCAGCTATATGATCATCAAGATGGCCATGGTACATAACCCTAATTGTACAGATGGACCTTATAGTGCATTCATTCATTTAATTTAAGAAAGGGAGGGAAACATCAATAACTTTTATTGATAAACATATATATTGCAATAACATTTATTGTAAGAATGGTTCTCCCTGGGCTCACATGTTCCGGAAAGGCATCGTGGTCATTTTACCTCGAATGCAATGTTCACGGGTAGGTAAAGATTGAACCTGTAGAAAATCTAAAGGTCCATCCTTTATCAATCTATTGATCATATCAACAGATAAATGCGCAAGCCTTTGATGCCAAATCATATTCGAATGATTTCCACTCTCCCTAGATCTTTTAGGGTTTTTATTATTAGTGGTAGTGACATTTATGACACATTCATCAATGCACAATTCATAGAGTCCACCAGAAGCCAGAACACCTTCCGCAATAAATTTATCATATTGATTAATGACTAACTTATTACATAATAGGAAGAAGTATCCATGTCTAACAAGTTTAGATACAGATATCAAATTCCTCCTAACTTCAGGTACATAAAGACACTCTTTAAGTACTAGGACTCGACCACTATATAATGATAGTATGTACGTCCCGATGGCAACTGCTGCAACACTTGCATTAGATCCCATTTGGATGACTATCTCCCCTTGCACTACATTCCTAGTTTCCTGAAATAAATGCAACGAATTGCATACATGAAAGCACCAGAATCTACAACTCAACTTCCTTCTCGTCCAACGAGAAAACTTGTTTCAATGATGAAAGTAGATTTCATACCTACTGGGGCTTTACCTTTGTCAGCAGACTTCAGGTAATCTGGGCAGTTACGCCGCCAGTGCCCCGTCTTCTTGCAGTAGTGATAGACATCGGAATTTTTCGATGTCATTAGTGTGAAAGCACTAGAAGATGAACCAACTCCTTGATTCTTCTTCTTTCTCTTCTGGGTCGGGCCCTTCCGAGAACCTGGCTTCCGTCCGCCTTTCCTCTCACTTGTGCAACCATTGCACTAGCAGAGGGGTCGTCCTTCTTCATCACGTCTTCTGCAGACTTTAATGCAGCTAACAACCCAGCATTAGTGAAATCAGCTTTGCTCATGTGATATGACACGACAAAGTTGTTGAAAGACTTAGGGAGCGACAGGAGAATGAAATCAGCCTGCATGTCAGAATCCATGAAGGCTCCCAGGGTTTCCAACTCAGAGAGGTACAAAACACTTTGAGCACGTGTTCTCTAACAGAGGTCCCTTCCTGCATCTTACATGGAATAAGTTCTTTCATCACGTTGTAACGTTGTGTGCGGTTTATGTCACCGAACATATCCTTCAGATTCAGCATAATCCCTTGGGAATGGTTCATTTCCACATGTTGCTTCTGAAGCACATTGAAAGATTATTCCCTGATTGTCTTTCAAAGTAAGAGATATACTTACTGTTATATCTCAAGCAAGATCTGGGATCTCCTTTCCTATCTTTGTCACATCCCAATAATACGACAACTTGTGACTCCGATAAAAAGAAGCAAGAACTCATTCCGCCTTGCAAGTCCAACTTGCATTTCCCAATTCGGTCTTTAACACCCGGGTCCACCACCCCTAAGATGATGTTGACCCGTTGTTAATTGAACCAACTGTCAACAGGCTTAATACTCGCTATACGCAATCCAATATTGCCCCAATAATATGAGGACTCGACATTGGGGTCACTACGTATACGGCCTTACTCTTTCGAGAAGCAAAGAACCCGATCCAAATAAATTATGTATAGGATCTGTCACTTCGGACAGGTGTCTCCTATATACCACATCTGGCGACAGAATCCTTTGCCTTGACGGGAGACCATGGATGTCACCTATGTGATCCTCCATCTCATATTTAAATTGTAATAATTAATTATCGTGAATCATATTCACATAATTAATTCTTCCAAGGGAAATACACATCTATTCATAATAGAGTGTTTATTGGATATAATTAATTTAATCACATTAAATTAATCATCAGTCTAATTATCAATCAACAAACTTGATTATTACTTGAATAGTAGGTATAATCTCAAAGTACGTATTATTCGAATTTTAATAATTAGAAGAATACACTTTGACTTCTCTGGCATTATCAAGTCCCTACTTGCTGTCATGGTCAGTACCGACGAGAGTGGGACGGACCACATACGTTGCAACCTGCAACCCCAATGCTTTTCGACTAGTCACCATATCCACCTCAGGAAAGGATAATGCCAGATAGATGATCATGTACTTTGAGATTCTCATCGGTTTTTCAACTGAAATTATACCATATAACATAAAAACAATTTTGATAATATTATAAGGAGATTTGCTAAACAAATCCCCAATCCTATTCAAACAAGAGGGTTTTCATGTAAGAGTTGTCCTAGAACTATTGTAGGATAAACTAAGGTTCTTCATGAAAAAATGTTTGTTGATGATTTCATGTCAACCAATTAATGATCAAGATCAACTATCTTATCATCTTGGTTTAGGCAAATGTCATTCAATGAAATAATTATATCTTTAAATATTTCACAAATATTTATAACTAATTATTTCAGAAAATTAACAATTAATTTTCATCATCATTTTTGAATGACTATCACATGGTTCATGATAAAAAATGTCAATTTCCAGCAGTAACACCCAATCACTAAAATTAACTTATCTTGATCAATTTAAAACCAAATTATGCAAAATCAATTTTCTTAGATTGCTAATTTGATTTATGAAAAAACTCAAGTGATATTTCACGCATTTAGATGCATATTAAAACAGTAATTAACTCATTAATCACGTTTAGATCTGCTGTTCCCA
Organism: Ottelia alismoides; assembly: GCA_037367405.1. Lineage (NCBI taxonomy): Eukaryota > Viridiplantae > Streptophyta > Magnoliopsida > Alismatales > Hydrocharitaceae > Ottelia > Ottelia alismoides. Next base: position 168,880 of record JAZKJV010003150.1, on the reverse strand, counting down.
CAACAGTGAATACATGTTTATTCAAAGGGCCATATCGTGAGCAAATGGAATCCAAATTTCATAAACTCAGATCCTATGGTTTCCTTATTTAATGGGGAACAAAATCTAATTGCGAATTTCGTATTTAAACAATTTAAACAGTACCTAAAAATTCCAATTAGACAGAGGTGCGAAATTTGAAATGCGACAAAAATTTCGCAACCCTTTCAAACCCAAGTCGTTCTAGGTCTATGGATCATATCCAAAACCTTATTCGACCTAAGACTCTGATACCACTTGGAGGATATTTTGAATCCTCAAGCACATCACGAAAGCGTGTTGATCGCATCATATGCGATCGGAGCGACAAGTCGCACTAGTCGCTAGATGCAGCGGAAATTAAATTTTAATCAAGTGATGAAACCATGTGATCACAAGAACATTTCTTGGATCGTTTCATCAAATCACAAAGTATGAGGAATACCTCTCGAAGCGTGGTTGTAAACACAAGATCTTAAAGTAAGAGATCCTTCTGTCTCAAGTCCGATCCACGAAGATGGCACTTGCGGGTGCGATGATGAGACGCGTTCCTCCCGTAATCCTCGATGAAGATCCAAGCTACGAATCCCCTGATTTCTTCCAACAAAATCCGTCGTCTTCCTTTAGAGCAAGCAGCCCCAAAGAAGAAGGAGATCCTCGAGTCGTCGAAGGCGAAGGCGAGAGACTCTCTTTCTCAATACAAGAATGACAACCACCTTGGAGAAGAGAGAGAGAGAGAGTAGGCGAGAATGAGAGAGACAGAGAGTAGTAACCTTGTACAACTCTTAATCATGTACTCTTGAAAGGCTAGGTTAGCCCTCCTTATATATTAGTTTGGGATCCAATGGATCTCAATCCATGGGACACATAGATCCAACGACCAAGTTGATCTATGTATTAATCAATGGCCAAGATTGTTGTTAGTTAAAAACCAACAGCATTAATTTATATTTAAATCAAATATATGTTGCAATATTATCAACATAATTTAATTTAATATAAATTAATTATCAAGAGATAACAAGATAAAAAAGGAGGAGATAATAAATCAACCCCAAAAAAGGGGGTGTCACCCATGGTTGACGCCACCTCTATTTTTGTGGTGATTAATCTCCTTTTTATTTTATCTATTATTTCTTGATAATTTTGTAATAACCATTATCACAAAATTATCCACCAAATTAATTTGCGAATATTTCAATCGTGCCATTGATATATATATATATATATATCTGTGTGTGTGTGTGTGAATCACATTCACAACCCAAACTAATTTGTAAATTACATTTCCTGTTAATTAACTGATATGAATCCAATCCACATTAATAATTAACAAATGTTATTCACAAAGTTTCTCTCTCTTTGATATATATTATAAATCATAATTATAATACACAGATATTATGGATAGTACTATCCATATTCGGTAATCCTTGACAATTAAATCCCGTTTAATTATCTTGGATAATCATTCTCACAATATGAATCTCATTCATATTATTCTTGATAATTAAATAACATTTTATCATCAAGTCCTTTTTGCTTGGATACAAAATTCATTATAGGAATTATTCTTGAACTCCTTCGAGAATAATGTGCTTTCTTCGTAGATACTTGGAGATAAGGACAAGGCGATTGTACTATTCCACGTATAGCGACTTGGATGTTGAGATCTCATCTCAAATCCAGATCTTACGGACCTCCCACAGATGCTTGATTAAATCAAGACCGCAAATCTAATCTTCTCATTGCATCCGAATCTCATTCAGATCAATTTCCAACACTTGGACCAAGATGAGACCGCTTCTCTACTGAGAGAAGTCACTTAAATCCAGACCTGTTTCATCACTCCCTCGGAATGGAAGAGTCATGGTTATACAATCATTTATGATCACATCACCCTCAGGTATTCCTAATACTTGTACATCCTGCATACTGGAAGACCTATGATTAATCTGAAGATTAAGATCAATTTTACACTGTCTTCTTCAGAGTTTAATCACTAAGTTTCTCAATCTTGGTCATTGGGAGTCGGTATCGATCATATGCTTTCCCAAAGCATATATCATACCTTCAAATTCATGTCACGCTTCCAAATCATGACGACCATGCATGGAATTTGATCGGTCCCAATACCTCATGAGTGAGCTCATGTCTTCTGGTTCATAAGCAAACCTGTATAATCCCTTTGAGAAATCGTATTACTCATATGCCCTTATATGCACACCAGCGCGTTGGTGTATAGACCTTAGTTAGGTCATCAACCTATCGATCTCCCAAATGTACACACTCAGACATATAGTAACACATCTGTCTCTGGTCAGAGGATGCGTGCCTATGTTGTGACAGCATTCACCATAGGACTTAGGCTATCTCGATCTCGCTAAGTCAACCCTTTGACCTAGCTAATCTGACACCTCCGAATCACTATTCTCATGCAGAGGACCTGCATCAAGAGGTTGGTCAGATATTAGCCTATGTGAGAAAGGATTGACATCTCCTACTCAGGCTGGAGATCATCTCTTAACAATTATTTGACGATGCTTGATGAGTTCTCTATCTAACTCCTTAGATATTCATCCAAACACCAACCTCTATGATTCATTTAATGAATCAATAGCTATATGATCATCAAGATGGCCATGGTACATAACCCTAATTCTATAGAGGGACCTTACAGTGCATTCATTCATATAATTTCAGAGAGTGTGTGAAACATCAATAACTTTTATTAATAAACATATATATTACAATAACATTTATTGTAAGAATGGTTCGCCCTGAGCTCACATGTCTGACAGTTATAACTTATGTCTCTATGAATTGTGCATTGATGAATATGTCATGAATGTTACTATTAATATTAAGAGCCCTAAAAGAACCATAGATGATGGAAATAATTCGAACGTCATTTATCTGTTGATAGCATCAAAAGATTGATAAAGGATGGATCTTTAGATTTTCTACATGTCCAAACATTGCCATATGTAAACATTGTATTTGAGATAAAATGACCAGGATGTGTTTTTGTAACAAGTTTACACGAAGCAAGGGTATCCTTGACCTAATACATACCAATGTATATGGTCTCTTCAGTACCGTGAGCCAAAATGGATATCAATATTATTTAACATTTATTGATATCACTCACGATACGGATTTATCTTCCTACTACGTCACAAATCTAAAGTCTTTGAAAAGTTCAAAGATCTCATGGCTTTGGTTGAGAACCAAACCGATGGGAAGATTAAATGAATTAGATCTGACAGAGGTGGCAAGTACCTCTTAGATGAATTTAAGGAATACCTCAGAGAGAGAGGAATGACTCAATTCTCACTCCTCCTACAACTCCCCAACTTAAACGGTGCAACTGTACCATCATGGACATGGTTCGTTCAATGATGAGTAAAGCACATTTACCTCTTAGTTTTGAGGGAAATGCAGTAGAGACTGCAACATATATCCTGAAAAAGATTCCTACCAAATCTGTACCCAGAACTCCTCATGAGTTTTGGTTTGTTACCAAAACCAGTGTTAGACACATGAGGATTTGGGGTTGCTTGGTTCATGCGAAGAACGTGGATGCAAGTAAGCTAGAATCTCGTACTTGAGAGTGCTACTTCATCAAGTATGTAAAGGATGATATTGGATACCAACTTTATGACCATAGGACTCAGAAAGTTTTTACCTATAGAGATGTAAAATTTCTGGAGAATGACTTCCTTAAGAGTTAAGACAAAAATGAAGTAAAGGAACTCATTGAATTCCCTGATGATATTGAGATTCCTAGACCAGAAACTGGAGATGTAAATAAAAATGAACATGTGTACATCTTTGAAGGAGTTCGAGGGTGGTTGCACCACCTGAAAGGTACAAATTCCATGTGTTAAGTGAAACTAACAATGATCCATCTTCATTTGATGAAGCAATCACGTATCATAACATGGATAGATGGATTCTTGCAATGAAGTCTGAAATAGACTTCATGCATAAGAACGGTATGGATCATAGAGGATCCACCTAGAGGGGTAAAATCCATTGGGTGTAAATAGGTCTTCAAGAGAAAGAGGGGACTTAATGGGTAAGTAGAGACCTTCAAAGCACATCTCATAGCCAAGGGCTACACACAGAAAGAAGGCATCGACTACGATGAGACATTCTCTCTTGTGTCTATGCTCAAGTCCATCAGGGCATTGCTAGCTATAATTGTATATCTCAACTACGACATCTGGCAGATGGACATCATGACGGCTTTCCTCAATGGATACCTTGAGGAGGATATCTCTATGGAGTAGACCTCGGGCTTCATAACTGAGGAAGGCAAAGTATGTAAGCTAAAGAAATCAATCTATGGGCTCTGCAAGCTTCTAGTAGCTGGAACATCAGATTTGAAGAAACCATAAGGAATTGTGATTTTATTCAGAATCATGATGAACCATGTGTGTACAAGAAGCTCAGTAGGAGCACCATTGTGTTCATCGTGCTTTACGTAGATGACATCCTTATTATTGGGAATGATACACGGATAATGACCATTGTTAAGATGTGGTTGTCCCACACCCTTGAGATGAAAGATCTTGGATATGCCTCTTATATCTTGGGTCAAAAGCTATTCAGAAATAGAGAAAAGAGGATTTTTGGATTGTCACAACATGGGTACATTAAGAAGATCTTGGAACGTTTCCATATGGAGAATTCCAAGAAAGGCTTTCTTCACTTAAGACATGGTATCCACCTACCTAAAGGGATGTCACCTCAAAGTGTTGAGGATAAGAAAGCCATGGCTGGATCCACCTATGCATCAACTATGAGAAGCCTAATGTACGTCATGAAGTGCACAAGGCCAAATATCATCCATGTAGTGGGAGTGGTAAGTCGTTATCAATCCTGCTATGGAGAACAACTAGAATGCAATGAATAACATCTTTAAGTATCTAAGAAGGGTGCAAGATTACATCTTGGTCTATGGAGATGGTGATCTCCAAGTCTTAGTATACACAGATCCAGACTTGCAATCTGATATAGATGACTGCATGTCAACTTTAGGGTTTGGGTTATTTTTGAATGGTGATGTTGTAAGATGGAGAAGCAAGAAGCAGGATGCTACATCTGATCCAACAACAGAAGTCGGATATATTACCACAGCAGTTGTTGTAAAGGAGGCAGTGTGGTTGCAGAAGTTCATCCTAGAACTTGGCATAGCTTCCTCATATACTTCCATCCCGCTAATCTACGATAACATGGGAGATGTAATACCCCCAAGTCTTAAGGTACGAGAATAGCGTGAAATATTGGTTATCACATGCATGTGTGGTTCAACGGTCACAAAATGAAGTTCTGGAGGACATCACCTTAGTGTGCGGTGATCTAAGAAAGGGGTTTACCACACGAAGGTTTAGATACCGTGGGTGAATATGGGAAGATCCTCATGCTCATGGAAGCATGACGATCGCATCATATGCGATTGGGAGTAGTCACATTAGTTGCTCCGGGTAGCAGAATTTAAAAAATTTGAACGATGAAACCACATGATCCAAGAACACTTCTCGAATCATTTCATCTAAATCACAAACAAGTATTAGGTTTAACTCTTGAAGTGTGGTTGTGATCGAGTCTCTAAACAAAGAGACCTCCTATCTCAATTCTGATCCAGCGGAGGAGACGCTTGCGAACGCGTTAATGAAACATGTGCTCCTCGCAATCCAGGTTGATTATCCAAGAGGCAAATCTCTTGATCTCATCTCACGAGATCCGATGTCTTCTTTACAAGAGAGGGTCATTGAAGGAGATGGAGATCCATGCGAAAACGATCCGACAGCATAACGGTGATGCGGAGGTGATGGTGATTCTCTCTAGAGCTCCATGGTGGACAACCACAATAATAGAGAGAGAGAGAGAGACTTGGCATGTAGAGAGAGCATTAGTTGTTGTAATTTGTAGATCTAAAGTTACCTCTTCTTATGTAGTATTTTGGGAGTCTATGGATCTCAATCCATGAAAACAAAATCAATGAATGAGATTGATTTGTGTTTCTTTCAATGACCGTAATTTTATTGTAAAACACAACAATAATTAATTTAATTTAATTTAAAATATATTGGATAATCAATATAAATTAATTTCAAATTAAATCAATTATCTATGGAGATAATAGGAAGGAGATTAGCCTTCTTCTATAAATAGGGTGACGATCACCCATTCCTAATAGAAGTTGGTGGTCGTCCACCCTTCCTGTAAGGAAGGTGGCTATCTCCTCATAATCCATGAGATTACATTATCCCATGAAAACCTCCAATATTTACAGCAACATTTGGTGTAAATTATCTCACAAAAATAATTCATAGTTTTTTGTGAACATTGCAATCATGCCATTAGAATTTGTAATCACATTCACAACCCAAAATAAAATGTAAATTACATTTTCAATTAATTATCCAATGTGGATCCAATTCACGTAAACATTTAAACTGTAAACATTATTTACAAATAGCTCTCTCTTATATATTATAAATCACATTTATAATATATATGCTTAATATGGATAGTGTTATAAGTATTATTAATATCCATGATAATTAAAGCACATTTTATCATCTTGGATCTCTATTCTCATGTGCCCGAATAATATGAATCACATTCACATTATTCGCATCTTTGATAATTAAATCACATTTAATTATCTTAGATAACTTTCCTTATAATATGAATCAAATTCATATAATAAATAAATCACATTTAATTATCAATTTTCTCAATGCTCAGATATATATATATATAGGGAAAAATGTGTATGCCCCCTAGGGGGAGCTAACTTAGCTCCCCCCGCCCCTTTTTGACATAATTTTTTTATTTTTTTTGAAATCTAAAACCGTGTAAATTCATTATTAAATCCCTATATTATACTATTAAAATTTCGTGCGAAACAGAGACTCCTACGACCTTCATCCAAACGGGGTCGATTTAAAAAATCCTGTTACCGTTAAAAAATGACCGTTTGGATGGAGGCCGTAGGAGTCTCTGTTTCGCACGAAATTTTAATAGCATAATATAGGGATATAGTGATGAATATTCATGGAAGAAATTTTCAAAAAAAAAATAAAAAAAATGGTGAAAATGGGGCGGGGGGAGCCAAGTTAGCTCCCCCTAGGGGGCAGCCCCATTTATCCCATATATATATATATATATATATATATATATATATATATCAACAGTGAAATTATCCTTGAACTCTTTCAAGGATAATGTGCTTACTCCGCAGATACTTGGAGATAAGGATAGGGCAATTCTATGTCCCGTGTATAGTGACTTGGATATTGAGATCATATCCCAAATCTAGATCTTGTGGATCTCTCATAGATGTTTGATTAAATCAAAACCATAAATCTAATCTTTTTATTACATCTGAATCACATCATATCATTGTCTATCATTTGGACCAAGATCAGATTACTTCTCTATTGAGAGGAGACACTAATATCCAAAACCGTTTCATCACTCCCTCTGAATGGAAGCGTAATAGTTATACAATCATTTATGATCATATCACCCTCAGGTATACCTAATACTCATACATCCTGCATACTAGAAGACATAGAATAAACCTGAAGTTTTAGATATCATTTAGACTGTCTCCTTCAGGGTTTCATCATTAACTTTCTCATTTGATCGTTAGGAGTTGGTATCGATCATATACTTTTCAAAAAGCTTATATCATACCTAGATGTTGATCATATACTTTTCAAAAGCATATATTAAACCTTACAAATTCAGTCAAGCTTCTAAAGAAAGACGGCCATGTACAGAATTGTATCCTTCTCAATATCTCATTAGTGAGCTCATGTCTTCCGATTTAGTAATGAACATGTATGATCCCTTTGAGAAATCGTATTACTCATATATCCTTGTATGCACACCAGCACGTTAGTGTATAAACTTTGATTAGGCCATCAACCTATCGGTCTGCCAAATGTACATACTCAGAAAAATAGTAACACATCTATCTCCAGTCAGAGGATGTGTGCCTATATCATGACAACATACGACATAGGTCTTTGGTTATCTCGATATCATTAAGTCAACTCTTTGACCTAACTTATCTAACACATCTAAATCTCTATTCCTATGCAGACGACCTGCATCAAGAGGTCGGTTAGATATCAGCCCATGAGAGAAAGGATTGACATCTCCTAGTCAAGATGGAGATCATCTCTTAATAATCATTTGACGGTGCTTGATGAGTCCTTGGTATAACTCTTTAGATATTCATCCAAGCACCAGCCTTTATGATTCAACAATTGAATCAATAGATGTTTGATCATTAAGATGGCCATGGTACGTAACCCTTATTTTACATAAGGGACCTATTATGCAAAGTAATTATTCTTCATTTCAGGTAATTATATTCATAATAACATTTATTACATAATGGCTCTCGATGGGATCGCATGTCCAACAATCTCCCACTAGTCCAAAGATCCATTAATGGGTTAATCTTTAAACCCACAATCTTGTGACAATCCTAATCTATTTAATATTTCTAGGTAAGATGATCAATCACTCTGTTTTCGAGAGACTACATCAAGTCCTTTTATGATACTTGCATATCTCCCAGTAATAGTGCTCGCATCCAATGCGAATGTTGCATCTTATGCAACCAATACTCAATCTTGTTGAAGCAGTTCTAGTGTTTATGACACTACAACTCAACAATCATTATAAATAGTATGTAATTTCTATTATCCTTACCGGAATACCTTATTCCCAAATATTTCTGTCTCCTAAGGTATCTGCAATTAAGATCTTTTAGATCACTATCTATAAAGTCTTAAGTTATTGAAGATAAGACTTAGAGATCACTATCTCGAAAGTCTTGTCCTCTTTGAAGATAATGTTCTTACTGCACTTAAGTGTTTTATCTCCATAGCAGGATTGGTAAGAGTTTACTTCTCCCACTGTATGGTAGACATCCGATTTTCGTACACATTCATCATACATCAGGCTTATATCATTCCAAATGATTAGGATATGATCTACATTAGTATGATGAACACATTGGCACTCCCACTAAGCTTCACACGGTTCATGAAGACTCTATCTGAAATCATAACCTTTATAATTTCATCAAATACGATATTCCAATTACAAGAAGCTTATTTAAGTTCATAGATGGAGTTCCTCAGTTTGCACATCTTGCTTTCCTCAACCAGGAAGCCTCGGGCTACTTCATACGAATATGCTCGTTGAGTTATTCATAGAGGAATGCAATATTGACTTCCATTTTGCAGATATCATAGTCAAGTTATGTAGGCTTGGTTAACAATATTATGATGGGTTTAAGCAAGGTCACCGGAGAGCAAGCATCATCGCAAGCGATGTCTTCTTTTCGGTGTGTATCGTGTGAATACGAGTCGTGCTTTGAAGGTCTATACCTTCTCATCAGGTTCCCTCTTTCTCTTGAAGATACATTTACACCTAATAGGTCTTACCCTTATAGGTGGATCCTCGAGGGTCCATATACAACACTTGTATATGATGTCTACTTTAGATTTTATTGTTAACACCTATCTTTCCATACCATGATCTTTAGAAGCTTCATCATATGAAGTAAGGTCATTGTCATATATATCTGACATATGGAATCCATCTTCAAACTAATTTTGAAGAGGTGAATGTTTCATCTTTAATTGTCCTTTTAGTTTCCAACCTCATGAGCCTCATTATCGTCTTAAGATTAAATGAGTTCCTTCACTTCATTTTCATCTTGATTCTCAAGAGATTTATTGTAAAGCCTTGAACTTGGCATATCTCGGATCCTATATAATAAGATCCGGCTCGTAAAGAGGAAACCGGCAGAATTTGTTTCGTGTGAATCGGACTTCGTTTCGATTTGTTATGAATTTCGGAAGAAAGAGAAGTAAGGAAGGCTAAGATGTCATTAATCCATAATGATTGTCATTAATACTAATTAAACATGATTAAAGAAATTAATGACGATTGAAAGCCGCTAATGATCATTAGTAAACACTAATCAATAGTTAACAAAAGATATGCGTAAGCCGCGAAAGTTAAATCGCGATTAGTGAAAGTTAATCACGATTAGTGTTAATTAAGCGTCATTAGCGAATCTAGAATCCTCTAGAATGTTCTAACTTAAGCTCCAAGTTTGGGATAAGTTTTGGCTAAAACCATGGGCCAAAACCATGGGCCGCTAAACCATGGTTAAGGTCTAAACCATGGTTTTCTACCATGGTTAGTGGTTTTCTGGGGCCTATAAATAGACCCCCCTACCCATTCATTCTCTACAACTTATACTACCACCACCCCAAGGGCTAGGGTCGAGAGGTTGGGAGGAGGAGTGGGAGGCGAGGGAGGAGCGCTAGCGAAGCGCTGCCGGGAGAACGAGGAGAAGAAAGGTATGATCCTCTCTTAGTTGCTTCGTAAGCTAGGCTTTCAATTCATACTCTTGTTCTTCCAAGTTTTGTTTATGATTCATATTTCTTTCCGATTCGTTTTCCTGTTGTGGCTCGAGGAGAAATCTGTGTAACACCCTACTTAAGTGCGGGCGGCTATGCACGTCAGTGACCCTGTGATTCGTCACACGTTCACTCATCTAAGACGCGTGGTGTCTACCGATTCTCCATCGTTTATATTTCTATTCTTCGTATTATGCTTTTATAGTTATTTCGATGGAGAAATCTGTGTAATACCCTACTTAGGTGCGGGCGGTTGTGCACGTCAGTGACCCTGTGATTCGTCACACGTTCACTCACCTAAGATGTGTGGTGTCTACTGGTTCTTCATCTCTTGTTGTTGAGTATATTCTTTCAGTTTCATTGTTATTTTCCTCTCGATTGATTTTATAGAGGAAACTCTTTTCGTTTTTATTTTGAAATATGTCCCGATATAAGGGGAAACTCTGCTGAAATTTTCCGAGAAATATGTCCCGATATAAGGGGAAACTCTGCTGAAATTTTCCGAGAAATATATCCCGATATAAGGGGAAACTCTGCCGAAATTTTCCGAGAAATATATCCCGATATAAGGGGAAACTCTGCCGAATTTCTAAGAGAAAATATGTTCTTGACGTTCTTCGTGTTCTTCGCGTTCTTCACGTTCTTCGTTCGTTCTTCGCGTTCTTAACATGTTCTTAGCGTTTTGATACGAAAAATGAAATTCGATCTTTTCAGGAGCCTTAAATTAGCCTTTCTAAAAACGAAACTCGATAAAGCCTTGTATACACGAGAGAGAGCTCGATTAGGTAACGAAATCCTTCTTTTTGCTGTTGGGTTTTCATACGAAATTATTGAAATTCTTGATTTAGTGTTCTTTGCTACGAAGAACCCTAATTTTGGCTATTTTTGAAAAAGTCTGAAGAATTGCTTTGTAATTCCCACTAAAATAAGATTTACACATCAAATTGATGCGTTGGCTCTGAAAGTTAGGGTTTGGGAGTTAAAATAGGCATAAATAGGAGTATACATATGGTTATGAATAATATATATGTGAGTCGATACCAAGTATTGCGGTTTATGCAAATCAAAGACTTAACGAAAGAATTACATCATGTGAATTGGTGTGATTTGAGTTGGATCCTGAAAAGGATCATGTGTCACGATAAGGATGACTGGGAGTAGTACTACAGGTCGGGCATGCAACCTGTAGGTTGTCGGAAGGAACCCGTATTGGCATTTCCCTACATAGGTGGTACACGGTTGCCCTGTTATGATAAGTGCGCACAAATTGAATGTTTTGCAACGCGTGGTACTGGGAGCCAATATATTCGGGTTGGAATGACGGAAGATGTGGTCGTGCCATGTGGAGGCACGGGTGGTTCAATAGCGGCTGGGTCACGATAACATGTATTTAAAGCCGCTAGGTTATATGATTAAATGTTAGCCTGAGGTTTTAAGCAACCGAGTCCTCGATGACGGTGTGCTCATTTGATTTTCCAGGCTGAGGGTTGAGACCCTGTTTAATAAAAGAAAAGGAAATTGTCAGGGTAGTATTGGAGGATTGGTTGAGGCGACGTGCGGCGGCATAGGCTTACCAAGATCAACACAATCTCCAATCCCGAAGCATCCACAGCTTCGGAGTCCAAGAATGGTGGGGTTCCCCTGGACTAATCCCTGATGTGGAATAGAAAGGAATGGGACTTAAATTAATGAAAAGGAATGAAATTTTTGTGATATCAAGTTTTGAAAAATTACACAATTTATTTGCTTTTCTCTTCTTCGTTACTTAGCATTCGCTAATTTTTATCCTATGATTTATGGAAAAACTCAACAGGCATCGGTGAGCCATAGCAAGGACTTTAAAAATTCATCCGGCTTACATACTAGACATCCAGCCAGCCACAGTAGCTTTACTCTTTAAGGTAGTTAGTAATCTTTTGTATATTTTCCTTTCAAGCTGATGTACATGTAATGGTTATAGTGGGACAATGTATCCTCTAAACTTTATTTTGTGAATGGAAAAGTGTTGAAATACTTTCTTCCGAGTATTTTTATTTGCAGTATATTTCTGAATGTTAGTTGTGATTGCTGAATAAATTATTGCTGAGTAACCAGATCCGGATATGGGAGGATCCGACGGCCCAGGAAACGGGGTCGTTACATTTATCCTCTAAATCACATCCTTAGAGATGAGATCTTTTAAGAACTGCATGATCATAAAATAGGTATCCAATACCATCCTTTATTTTCTTAGTGAAGCTGGTGTTAGATTCCAACTTACTTGCATCCCTGATAAAGTTATGAATCCAAGCAACCCCAAATCCTCAAGTGCCCAACACTAGGATAAGTTCCAAACCATAGCTTATGAGGTTGTTCAGGTTTAGATTTGCATGGAATCTTATTAAGGATATATATTGTAGTCTCTACTATATACACCATTGGAAACTAAGAGGTAATTATGTTAAGGTTCATCATTGATCAAATCATATCACACATGATCCAATTGTATATCCCTATAATTCTATTAATTTTAGGTGTGTTAGGAGAATTGAGACAGGAATGATATTCCTTTCTCTAAAAGGTATTCAATGAATTCATCTAATAGGTAGTGACTACCTAGGTTAGATCAAATTCATGTCATCTTCCTTCAAACTTTGGTTCTAAACCAAATTGTGAAAGCTTTGAATATTTCAAAAGTTTCTAATATGAGGGGAAAAAATCTCATATCAAAAAAAACATCAATTGATATAACATATCGTTAATGTTTATTATGTACAGATGATCTACATACAACAATATGTATGAGATCTTGAATACCTTTGCATCTAACACCATTCCCGGAGAAGGGTGCATTGGACATTTTATAGTTTGAATACTGTTGGACATGTGAGCCCACGGCGAACCATTATGTAATAAATGTTATTGCGAATATCATTCCCTGATCTGAAATGAAGAATAAATAATTTGCATAATAGGTCCCTCTGTACAATTAGGGTTATGTACCATGGCTGTTAATGATCATACAGTTGTTGATTCAATTATTGAATCATAGAGTCTGGTGTTTGGATGAATATCTAAAGGGTTAGATTGAGGACTCATCAAGCACCATCAAATGATTGTTAAGATGTGATCTCCAGCCTGAGTAGGAGATGGCAATCCTTTTCTCACATAGGCTGATATCTGACCGACCTCTTGATGTAGGTCCTCTGCATAGGAATAGAGATTCGGAGGTGTCAGATTAGTTAGGTCAATGGGTTGACTTAACGAGATCGAGATAACCAAAGTCCTATGTTGAATGCTGTCACAGCATAGGCACGCATCCTCTGACCGGAGACAGATGTATTGCTATATGTCTGAGTATGTACATTTGGCCGACCAATAGGTTGATGACCTAACCAAGGTCTATACACCAGCGAGCTGGTGTGCATATAAGGGCATATGAGTAATACGATCTCTCAAAGGGATCATACAGGTTCACTACTGAACCGGAAGACATGAGCTCACTCATGAGATATTGGGAAGAATCAAATTCCGTGCACGGTCGTCTTACTTTGGAAGCTTGACTGAATTTGTAGGTTAGATATATACTTTTGGAAAGTATATGATCAAGACCTAGGTATGATATATGCTTTTGGAAAGTATATGATCGATACCAAATCCCAATGATCAAATGAGAAACTTGGTGATCAAACCCTGAAGAAGACAGTGTAAAATAGATCTTGATCTTCGGGTTGACCATGGGTCTTCCAGTATGCAGGATGTACAGGTATTGGGAATACCTGAAGGGTGATGTGATCATAAACGATTGTATATCCATGACGCTTCCATTCCGAGGGAGTGATGAAACAGGTCTGGATTTTAGTGACTCCTTTCAGTAGAGAAGCAATCCGATCTTAGTCCAAGTGTTGGACATTGGTCTGAATGGGATTCAGATTCGATGAGAAGATTGGATTTGCGGTCTTGATTTAATCAAGCATCTGTGGGAGGTTCGTTCGATCTGGATTTGAGATAATATCTCAACATCCAAGTCACTATACATGGAATAATACAATCGCCTTGTCCTTATCTCCAAGTATCTGCGGAGAAAGCACATTATTCATGAAAGGGTTCAAGAATAATTCTTTTGATGAAATATCCAAGCAAGGACTTGTTGATTAAATGAGATTTAATTATCAAGCTTAAATATGAATATGATTCATATTGTGAAAATGATTATCTAAGATAATTAAATGGGATTTAATTATCAAGGATTAAGAGAATGTGGATAACACTATCCATGATATATGTGTGTTATAAATGTGATTTATAATATACATATATAAGAGAGAGAATTTATGTAAATAGCATTTGTTAATTAATAATGTGGATTGGATTCACATTTATTAATTAATTGAAAATGCAATTTACTAATAAGTTTGGGTTGTGAATATGATTCACATAATATTCAATGGCAAGATTGAAATATTCACAAACTAATTTGGAATTAATTTGGTGAATATTTATTGTGATTAATTAAGGAATAATAAGATAAATAAAATGGAGCAAAATAAACCACCCTCCATAGGCGGCGTCACCCATGAATTGTTCATGGGTGACGCCCCCCAATTTTAGGGAGGTTGGTTGACTCCATTTAATTTATCACATTATCTCTTAATTACTTAATGTTAAATTAAATTATGTTGATAATGTTGCAACATTTTTTTAATTTAAATTAATGTTGTTGGTTTTAACCAACAACAATCATAGCCATTGATTTAGCATGGACCAAGCATAGCCCTTGGATCCATGTGTCCCATGGATTGAGATCCATTGGATCCTAAACTAGTATAAAAGGAGGGCTAGGGTAGCCTTTCCAAGTGACAACAACAACATTCTTGAGTTGAAGAACTCTACTCTTTCTCTCTCTCTCATTCTCGTGGGGTCTCCCTAATATTCAAGTGGCCGTCCACTTTGTGTATTAGGAAGGAGATCATTTTGCTACGCCTCGACGCTTGGATCTTCGTCAAAGGATTGCGGGGAGGAACGCGACTCATCATCGTGCCCGCAAGTGCGTTCTTCGTGGATCGGACTTGAGACAGGAGGATCTCTACTTTGGGATCTCACGATCACAACCACGCTTCAAGAGGTATTCCTTGTACTTTGTGGTTTGATGAAACGATCCGAGAAGTGTTCTCGTGATCACGTGGTTTCATCTTTAAAGTTAAAAATTTTAATTTCCGCTGCATCTAATGCGACTAGTTGCCTCGATTGCATACGATGCGATCAACACGCTTCCGTGATGCGCTTAAGGATTACTCAATATCCTTCAAGTGGTATCAGAGCCATAGGTCGAATAAGGTTTTGGATATGATCCATAGACCTTAGACGATTTGGTTCTTGAAAGGGTTGCGAAATTTTTACTGCATTTCAATTTTTCGCACCTCTGTAAAATTGAATTTTTCGGCTCTGTCTAAAATATTTAAACACGAAATTTTCAATTGGATTTTGTTCCCCATTAAACAAGGAAACCATAGGACTTGAGTTTACTAAATTTGGACTTTATTTGCTCAAGATATGGCCTTTTGAATATGACTATATTCACTGTTGCGGGAACTGCGGATTTGAACGTGATTAATGAGATAATTACGGTTTTAATCCGCCTTGAAATGCGTGAATTATCATTTGGTTTCTTTAATAAATCAAATAAGCAATCTTTGGAAACTGAGCTTGCATTTTTTGGATTTAAATTGATCAAGATAAGTTAATTTTAGTGATTGGGGGTCACTGCTGGAATTAACAATTTTGATCTTGAACCTAGTGATATGTCATTCAATTATCATGATGAAAATTAATTGTTAATTTTCTGGAATAATTAGTGATAAATATTTGTGAAATATTTAAAGAGATAATTATTTCATTGAATGACACTTGCCTAAACCACAATGATGAGATATTAGATCTTGATCATTGGTTCATCAACAAACATTGCCTTCATGAAAACTATAGTTTATCCTACAATAGTTGTAGGACAACTTTTACATGAAAAACCCTTTTGCTTAAATAGGATTGGGGATTTGTCTAGCAAATCTCCTTATAATCAAAAATGTTTTGATTTATATTATATGGTATAATTTCGGTTGAAAAACCGATGAACATCTCAAAGTACATGATGGTCTATCTGGTATTTTCCTTTCCCGAGGCAGATATGGTGCCTAATCGGAGAGCATTGGGGTCGCGGGTTGCAACGTATGTGGTCCGTCCCACTCTCGTCAATACTGGCCATGACAGCGGGTAGGGACTGTATAATACCGGAGACAGACAATGTGTATTTTTCTAATTATTAAAATTCGAATAATACGTACTTTGAGTATATACCTACTATTCAAGTAAAAGACATGTTTGTTGATTGATGATTGGATTGATGATTAATTTAATGTGATTAAATTAATTATATCCAATAAACACTCTATTGTAAATAGATGTGTATTTCCCTTGGAAGAATTAATTATGTGAATACGATTCACGATAATTAATTACAATTTGAATATGAGGTGGAGGATCACATAAGTGACATCCATGGTCTCCCGTCAAGGCAAAGGATTCCGTCGCCAGTTGTTGTATATAGGAGACGCCTGTCCGAAGTGACAGATCCTATATATGATTTAATTGGATCGGGTTCTTTTCTTCTCGAAAGAGTAAGGCCGTATACGTAGTGACCCCAATATCGAGTCCTCATATTATTGGGGCGATATTGGATTGCGTATAACGAGTATTAAGCCTGTTGAAGGTTGGTTCAATTAATGACGGGTCAACATCATCTTAGGGGTGGTGGGCCCGGGTGTTAAAGACCGAATTGGGAAATGCAAGTTGGACTTGCAAAGCGGAATGTGTTCCCGCTTCTTTTTATCCGAGTTGTAGGTTCTCATATTATTGGGATGCAACAAAGATAGGAAAGGAGATCCCAGATCTTGCTAGAGATATAATGGTAAGAATATCTCTTACATTGAAAGTGATTAAGGGAATGAACTTTCAGTGTTGACAAGGTAAGACAACTTTGATATAAAAATTCCTAAATCAAAGTAAAACATGTATATATAATATATATACCCTTATGCAAATTTCTTATTTCAGATAATCCTTCATTAAACCCACTCAATGTTATACTCAATGATAACTAGTAAAATATCTTGGATTGGACTCATGATCCAAATATTGTTCTTGCAATTGAACACATAATGTATGTGATTGCAATGTGCAAGTTTCCTCAACATAATGAGGAATGACAATTAAATAAGACAATAAGACATCACCTTAGGGTTTGGATGTCTCTATGTTCTTGATCTTTCATCGAGTGTACTTTAGAAGTGACATGTCGATGGTGATCGTAATTGTCGAATAATCCTTATAAAATAAAAGAAGATATTTTGGCATACATATGTGCTCTAGACATTAATCATGAATGACATGGTTCTCTGCATTATGCAGAATGGTAGCTCGAAAGAGATGATGTATTCAAAATGTTTGATACCTACCTGAACCTAAGTCTCTAAGAGTTAAGATGTATGTAGATATGATGAGTGTCATCATTCTATTATCTATACTCTAGTCATTCATGAAGCTTCATAATATTCATATTGTATGAATTTAATGAAGCATGTATAAATGTTGAAATGCTCTTGTATTGAAATCTTTGAATTCAACATAAGAGATTCTTTGTCTTGAACAATGGTTGTTTATAGATGGAGAGAGCGCAGTGGAAGCATGGGTCAGACCCGAGTAAGAAGGAAAGTCAAAGAGTTGACCTACTTCTGTGACTTCCGTATGACATCCAAAGAGTTGGATGAATGCCAATGCTGCAATAAGTTGATGTGTTGATAGTATGACTATCAAGTCTGTCTAAAATCCTTAGTGAAGGACTCAGATAGAGCATCAGAATAATCTGCATATAATCATTGACTCTGACTTTCTTATTTCATAAGATAAAGTTTTACAATTGTATCCCAATCTTCTAATAACATTTGCAATTGGTTGCATATATATATATATATATATATTAGAAGATTAGAATTTGATCTTAAGATTTAGTAGTCATCTACATGGATATTGCTGTAATTGTTGCAGCAATCTCTGTTGGATAGATAGACTTCATATTCTCAGTGGGAGAGCCCTTAGTCTTAGAGAATGTCTCTATGACCTAGATATTAGAATACCCTCATTATGTTGGAAATAAACATGAATTCTGAGATAAAACTATCATAAAGAGTTATGATGGAAATATTTCAGATAGTAATCTAACATCTAGTGGACTCCACAAAATTACAATATTAATGAATGGTTCATTAAGATTTCTAATACTGAAAATCAAACCTTATAAGATCAATAGGAGGATGAAGATCATTTGACAATGATCTGGCATCAAGCCTTGGACATTTGTCTATTGATTTGATCAATAGACTAGTAAGAGATGAAACTTTAGAATGTCTAAAATTTCAAATCTTACATACTTGTGAATATTGTATTCAAAGTAAAATGTCCAATACACCCTTCTCTGGGAATGGTGTTAGATGTCGAGGTATTCAAGATCTCATACATATTGATGTATGTAGATCATCTATATCATAGTAAACATTATGGATATGTGATATCTATTGATGATTACGTATGATATGAGATTTCTTCTCTTCACCTGAGAAACCTTTGAAATGTTCAAAGATTTCATAATTTTGGTTTAGAATCAAAATTTGAAGAAAGATGAAATGAATTTGATCTAACCTAGGTAGCTTGTACCTATTAGATAAAATTCAAAGAATACCTTATGGAGATATGAATATCATTTCTATCTCACTCCTCCTGATAAACCTAAACTCAATGGAGTTGTAGGGAGATGCAATTGGATCATGTGTGACATGATTTGATCAATGATGATTTTAGCATAATTATCCCTTAGTTTCCAGGTATATAGGAGAGTACAATATATATCCTTAATAAGGTTCCATGCATGTAAGATGGAATCTAGCACTTGGGAGTGCTACTTCATTAGGAAAATAAAGCATGGTATTGGATACCTACTTTATGACCTTGAGATTCTTAAAAGATCTCATCTTTGAGAATGTGATTCTTGGAGGATTGAGACTCTTGAGAATCAAGATGAAAATGAAGTGAAGGAACTCATTTAATCTTGAGAAGATAATGAGGCTCCTGAAATCGGAAACTAAAAGGACAATTAAAGATGAAACATTAATACCTCTTCAAATGAGTTTGAGGATGTATTCCATGTGTCAGCCAAGTCTGACAATGATCGGACTTCATGTGATGAAGCTCCTAAGGATCATGACATGGAATGATGGATATTAGCAATAAAGTCTAAAGTAGACTTCATATACAAGTGTTGTATATGGACCCTCGAGGATCCACCTATAAGGGTTAGACCCATTAAGGTGTAAATGGATCTTCAAGAGAAGAGGGAACCTGATGAGAAGGTAGAGACCTTCAAAGCTCGGTTCGTAGCCATAAGCTACACACCGAAAGAGAAGACATTGCTTGCAATGAGACTTGCTCTTCGGTAACCATTCTTAAAATCATCAGAATATTGCTAACCTTAGCTACACAACTTGACTATTGCATCTTCAGGATGTAATTCAAGATTGCATTCCTCTAAGAATGCCTCTCTGAGGATGTTCACATGAAGTAGCCCCAAGGCTTCATGGTTGAGGAAAGTAAGGTGTGAAAGCTAAAGAAATCCATCTGTGGACTCAAATAAGCTTCTTGAAGTTGGAACATAAAGATTTGATGAAATTATAAATGTTATGATTTCAAATAGAATCTTGATGTACCATGTGAAGCTTAGTGGGAGTGCCATTGTGTTCATCGTGCTAGATGTAGATAATATCCTAATCATTTGGAATGATATAAGGATGAGAATAAGTGTTTTATAGACTGGCTATTCCACACCTTGAGATACGATCTCAAGAATACCTCTTAGATCTTAGTTCTGAAGTTGTTCAGAAGCAAAGAAACGAGGGTATTGGGACTGTCACACAAGTAGTACACCTTGGACATATTCCATTCCTGGAAATTCCAAGAAAGGCTTCCTTCCCTTGAGATTTGGTACTGACCTATCTAAAGGGATATCACCTCAAAAGAGTTGAGGAAGAGAATGCTAGAACGGCTTGCACTTGTGCATCAGTTACGAGAAGCTAAGTATGCTAGATGTGTACAAAAGCCAGATGTCTGCCATGCAGTGGGAGTAGTAAACTGTTACTAATCCTATTATGGAGAGAGAAAACACTTGATTGTAGTAATAACAAAATCTTCATAGATGACAAGATTTTTGAGATACTGATCTCAAACTCATATCTTCAAAAGCTTAAGACTTTATTGATAGAGATCTAAAAGGTCTTAACTGTGGATACCTTGAGAGATAGTGATCTCCCGAAATAAGGGTATTCTGATAAGGATTATGGAAATACTGGTTATAATAGCTATTGAGAAATAGTGTCAAGGACACTATAACTGCTTTGACTAGATTGAGTGTTGGTTGCATAAGATGAAACATTCGCATTAGATGCGAGCACTGTTACCTAGGGATATGCAAGTGCCGTAAAAGGACTTGGCATAGTCTTTTGGGAACAGAGTGACTGATCAGCTTACCCAGCTATTTCTAAAATAGCCTATGATTGTCACATGAGTGTGGGTTTAAATGATTAGCCCATTAATGGCTCTTTGGGCTAGTGGGAGATTGTTGGACATGTGAGCCCACGGCGAGCCATTATGCAATAAATGTTATTGCGAATATCATTCCCTGATCTGAAATGAAGAATAAATAATTTGCATAATAGGTCCCTCTGTACAATTAGGGTTATGTACCATGGCTGTCTTAATGATCATACAGATGATTCAATTATTGAATCATAGAGGCTGATGTTTGGATGAATATCTAAAGGGTTAGATTGAGGACTCATCAAGCACCGTCAAATGATTGTTAAGATGTGATCTCCAGCCTGAGTAGGAGATGGCAATCCTTTTCTCACATAGGCTGATATCTGATCGACCTCTTGATGTAGGTCCTCTGCATAGGAATAGAGATTCGGAGGTGTCAGATTAGTTAGGTCAATGGGTTGACTTAACGAGATCGAGATAACCAAAGTCCTATGTTGAATGCTGTCACAGCATAGGCATGCATCCTCTGACCGGAGACAGATGTATTGCTATATGTCTGAGTATGTACATTTGGCAGACCAATAGGTTGATGACCTAACCAAGGTCTATACACCGGCGAGCTGGTGTGCATATAAGGGCATATGAGTAATACGATCTCTCAAAGGGATCATACAGCTTCACTACTGAACTGTAAGACATGAGCTCACTCATGAGATATTGGGAAGAATCAAATTCCGTGCACGATCGTCTTGCTTTGGAAGCTTGACTGAATTTTTAGGTTTGATATATACTTTTGGAAAGTATATGATCAAGACCTATGTATGATATATGCTTTTGGAAAGTATATGATCGATACCAAATCCCAATGATCAAATGAGAAACTTGGTGATCAAACCCTGAAGAAGACAGTGTAAAATAGATCTTGATCTTCGGGTTGACCATGGGTCTTCCAGTATGCAGGATGTACAGGTATTGGGAATACCTAAAGGGTGATGTGATCATAAACGATTGTATATCCATGACGCTTCTATTCCGAGGGAGTGATGAAACAGGTCTGGATTTTAGTGACTCCTTTCAATAGAGAAGCAATCCGATCTTAGTCCAAGTGTTGGACATTGGTCTGAATGGGATTCAGATTCAATGAGAAGATTGGATTTACGGTCTTGATTTAATCAAGCATCTGTGGGAGGTTCGTTCGATCTGGATTTGAGATAATATCTCAACATCCAAGTCACTATACATGGAATAATACAATCGCCCCGTCCTTATCTCCAAGTATCTGCGGAGAAAGCACATTATTCATTAAAGGGTTCAAGAATAATTCTTTTGATGAAATATCCAAGCAAGGACTTGTTGATTAAATGAGATTTAATTATCAAGCTTAAATATGAATATGATTCATATTGTGAAAATGATTATCTAAGATAATTAAATGGGATTTAATTATCAAGGATTAAGAGAATGTGGATAACACTATCCATGATATATGTGTGTTATAAATGTGATTTATAATATACATATATAAGAAAGAGAATTTATGTAAATAGCATTTGTTAATTAATAATGTGGATTGGATTCATATTTATTAATTAATTGGAAATGCAATTTACTAATTAGTTTGGGTTGTGAATATGATTCACATAATATTCAATGGCAAGATTGAAATATTCACAAATTAATTTGGAATTAATTTGGTGAATATTTATTGTGATTAATTAAGTAATAATAAGATAAATAAAATGAAGCAAAATAAACCACCCTCCATAGGTGGCGTCACCCATGAATTGTTCATGGGTGACGCCCCCCAATTTTAGGGAGGTTGGTTGACTCCATTTAATTTATCACATTATCTCTTAATTACTTAATGTTAAATTAAATTATGTTGATAATGTTGCAACATTTTTTTAATTTAAATTAATGTTATTGGTTTTAACCAACAACAATCATAGCCATTGATTTAGCATGGACCAAGCATAGCCCTTGGATCCATGTGTCCCATGGATTGAGATCCATTGGATCCTAAACTAGTATAAAAGGAGGGCTAGGGTAGCCTTTCCAAGTGACAACAACAACATTCTTGAGTTGAAGAACTCTACTCTTTCTCTCTCTCTCATTCTCGTGGGGTCTCCCTAATATTCAAGTGGCCGTCCACTTTGTGTATTAGGAAGGAGATCATTTTGCTACGCCTCGACGCTTGGATCTTCGTCAAAGGATTGCGGGGAGGAACGCGACTCATCATCGTGCCCGCAAGTGCGTTCTTCGTGGATCGGACTTGAGACAGGAGGATCTCTACTTTGGGATCTCACGATCACAACCACGCTTCAAGAGGTATTCCTTGTACTTGTGGTTTGATGAAACGATCCGAGAAGTGTTCTCGTGATCATGTGGTTTCATCTTTAAAGTTAAAAATTTTAATTTCCGCTGCATCTAGCATCTAATGCGACTAGTTGCCTCGATTGCATACGATGCGATCAACACGCTTCCGTGATGCGCTTAAGGATTACTCAATATCCTTCAAATACAATATTCACAACTATGTAAGATTTGAAATTTCAGACACTCTAACGTTTCATCTCTTACTCGTTTATTGATCTCATCTACATACTTATGTCCAAGTCTTGAGGCCTTATCATTGTCAAATTATATTCATCCTCATATTGATATTTTAAGGTTTAATTTTCAGTATTTAGAAGTATTAATGAACTATTCATTAATATTCTAATTTAATAGAGTTCTCTAGATGTTAGATTACTATACGAAATATATCCATCATAACTCTTATGATAGGTTTATTCCAGAATACGTGTTCATGTTAGCCATGTGAGCCTGAGGCAAACCATTCATACGATAAATGTTATTGTAATATTTAATTTATCAATAAAAGTCTGATTCTTTTCACTCCCTTTCTGAGATTATATGAATGAATGCACTATAAGGTCGCTCTGTACAATTAAGGTTATGTACCATGGCCATATTAGTAATCATACAGATGTTGATTCAATAATTGAATCATAGAGGTTAGTGCTTGGATGAACTTATAAGGAGTTAGATTGAGGACTCATCAAGCACTGTCAAATGATTATTAAGTGTTGATCTCTATCTTGAGTGGGAGATGACAATCCTTTCTTATTAGGCTGATATCTGACCGACCTCTTAATGCAGGTCCTCTGTATGGGAATAGAGATTCAAAGGTGTCAAATTAGTTAGGTTAAAGGGTTGACTTAACAAGATCGAGATAACCTAAGTACTATGTTGAATACTTTCACATTATAGGCACACATCCTCTGACCAGAGAAAGATGTGATGTTATATGTCTAATTGTATACATTTGGCAGATCAATAGGTTGATGACCTAACCAAGGACTATATACCGAGGAGTTGGTGTGCATATGAGTGCATATGAGTAATACGATCTCTCAAAGGGATCATACAGGTTCACTTGTGAACCGGAAGACATGGGCTCACTCATGAGGTATTAGGATCGATCAAATTCCATGCATGGTCGTCGTGCTTTGGAAGCATGATGAGAACTTGAAGGTATGATATATGTTTTTGGAAAGCGTATGATTGATACCAAATCCCAGCGACCAAGAATGAGAAACTTGATGATGAAACCCTAAAGATGACAGTGTAAATTGATATATATCTTCGGGTTTATCATAGGTCTTAGTATGCATTATGTACAGGTTTTAGGAATGCCTACGAGTGATGTGATCATAAACAATTGTATAACCATGATGCTTTCATTCCAAGGGAGTGATGAAACATGTCTGTATTTTAGTGAATCCTCTCAGTAGAGAAGTAACCTGATCTTGGTCCAAGTGTTGGACATTAATCTGAATGAGATTCAGATGCAATGAGAAGATTAAATTTGCAACCTTGATTAAATTAAGCATCTATGAGAGGTTCATGAGATATGGATTTGATATGAGATCTCAATATCCAAGTCTCTATACATGGAACAATACAATCTCAATGTCCTTATCTCCAAGTATCTACAAAGAAAACGCATTATTCTTGAAAGGTTTCAATAATAATTCCATTATTGAAATTATATCTAAGCATTGAGAAATGGATAACTAAATAAGATTTAATTATCATAAATAATATGATTTTGATTCATATTATTTTAATGCATGAGAATGATTATCCAATATAATTAAATGTTAATTATTATGGATATGAATAATGTAGATAGCACTATTCAATTATTCATGTATATTATAAATGTGATTTATAATATATTAGAGAGAGGCCAATTGTAATTTATATGTGTTGATTAATTATTAATGTGAATTGGATTCACATTGAATGATTAATTCAAAATATAATTACATTTTTGTTTTATGTTGTGAATGTGATTCACATAATTCCAATGGCTCGATGCAATACTCACAAGATAATTATGAATTATTTTTGTGAAATTATTTACAACAAGTGTTGTTGTAAATCTTGGAGATATCATGATATAATGATATCTCATGAGTAATTGAGGAAATGGACTCATTCTACCCCAAGAGGGTGGACGATCACTTATTTCCATGAGGAGAAGGGTTGCCATCCTCTCCTTTTTAAGGTATGAGGTTAGTCTCCTCATTATCTCAAGACTAGTCAAATGATTTAAATTTAAAATTAATTATATTGATTTATAAATATAAATTATTTTAATTTAAATCAATTGTTGTTTTGTTTTTAAAAAAAACATCATGGCCATTGAAAGAAATACAAATCAATCTCACCCATTAATTGTATGTTGTCCATGGATTGGGATCCATGGGCTCCCAAAATCCAATATAAAAATAGGCACCCCATGTTCTTCAGAGATGATTACAACATTTCTCTCTGTCATCCTCTCACCCACTCTTCTCTCTATCCTTTAGTGTATGTTCACTCGTCTCATAGAGAGAAGATCGCCTTCATCGTCGCTCTGCCATTGTGTCGTCACCTTGACGACTCTTGGGTCTCCGTCTTCTTTGGTGTGTCTCGCTTGTGAATAAGGCATTTGATCTCGTGAGACAAGATCAGGAGATTGATGAATCTCGTATTCATCATGATAAAATTGGTTAATTAAGATCTATTCCCCAAATTTCATGTGCATTTAATCATTAATAGAACATCATTAGAATCATACATTTGTAAATAATATTTACATTTCAGGATGCATAATTGCAATAAAAATCTCGTGTAAATTGGCCTAAAAAGAAACTAACTTCCCATATTTTTAATTAATTCATACTAACTCCAATTTACCCCAACCACTTCCATTGTGTAGATATTACTAACAAGAATAAATAAAAATACAAAAAATTACTTACTCAAATAAGTGTCAAATAATCCCAAAGTCTAATTTCACATCTAATAGACTAAAACGTACATATCTCCCTCATATAGTGTTCTATTTTGGTCTACTCACTTTTAAATTACTCCATTTTTAAATACCTTCAAAACAAGATCAATTTCGTAAAATTTCGATCTCATATATGAAAGTTGGGTTTTGGACCTCTTTTGTGCATTTTAACTTTTTGCTATTTTTGACCTAATTTTTTATGTACATAATTAACCCTTTTAATTTTATTTCTTCTTCATTTGTGTTCTTTGATGAAAGTTTTATCAAGAGTCATAAAAATCCAAATCCAGATCAAGAGTGAAATCAAAGAAACTGACTGTGTCCGAGTGTCCGTTGTAAGTCTGTACAAAAGTCTCCTATTTCGTACCTCTATTTTAACTCCTTATTTTCTTATTTATTAAAAATCCAAAAAAATATATTAGTTTGTAATTAATTTTCTTGTATTTTATCATATTTTTCTATAATTTTTATCCTCTTCAAAAATCACCAAAAAATTACAAAACTCCGAAAAATCGGTTTCTATACACTTGGAGACTACCAAAAATACCACTTCACACAAATGACTCTTTTTCTCCCGGATCCTTCATAAAATTGTATATCTCATTGAGATGAACAACTTTTGTGAAGGAAATTTTTAGATATGAGGTCTCTTTCTATTTCTTTCTCATTTTTCTTTCCTCTTTAATTTTGAAATTTGTTGGGGTGACACGCGGCAGCCCCAAGGCGTGCCACGTGGCACCCCCACTCCCTTTGTCCTCTCTCCTTCTCGGGTCACATGCCCAGAACGTGACCCCTTCCTTTTCCCCTTCAGCTGTTCTTCCACCTCGCGAGTCCTCCACCCACCTGCGTTGTTACCATCACTTACACCTGCATGTTACCCCCAATCATTCCCGGTCGTTTCGCGCACACCCCTCCCCCACCGTTGTTACATGCTCTGCCTCCCTATAAAACCACACCGACACGCAACCTCCATGGCCATCTGCCCTTAACCCCAGCGCGGTTGGTGACAACGGCCTCGTAACTAGGGATGGGCATTGGGCTGGGCCGGCCCGACCCAGCCCGTAACCCGGCCCAAAAAACTCAGCCCGGCCCAAGCCCAATAGAGCAATGGGCCGGGCCTGGGCTTAAAATCTCGGCCCAAGGTTACTTTGGGCCGGGCTCCGGCCTGGGTCAGCCCAACCCGACTTGGCCCGAGGCCCGGCCCGTTTATTAGCCCGCGAATTGGCCCGAGGCTCGGCCCGAGATTTGGCCCGATGTTGGCCCGAGTAGCCCTGACTGAGAATTTGCCCTAACCCGAAACCCCTTTTGGCTTTTGCCCTAACCCGATTATGATAACCGCGAGTAGCGCGCCACTCCTGCCTCCCTCTACCTACCAGAGCACGCGCTCGCCATCCCAACCGCTCCCTCGTGCTCCTCCAACTCCAAGGCTCCGCCCACAACATCGGCGACCTCCCTCTCCCTCGCGCTTGTCCAACTCCAAGGCTCTGGTTCTCCGCCCACAACATCGGTGACCTCCCTCTCCCTCGCGCTTGTCCAACTCCAAGGCTCTGGTTCTCCGCCCACAACAGCCACGATCCCATCCTGTGAGTCTGCGATCCCCCTTCATTTCTAATTTTCCTGAACCATTTCTAATTTTCCTGAACCACTCACCGACCTTAGTTTCTCTTTCTTTAGTTCTTCTCAGCCTCTATTTTATTCTTAGAGAAAATCTTCTGTTCAGAGAGAAAATCGTTGGCTTAAAAACTAACTAGATGAAAATGACCAGTTTTACCTGTGGTATTGTGGAAAGCACTAGGTCTATAATGGGGTTGGTATCATTTTAAATAAGTTTGTAATGGAGATTGTGGTAGTTGTTAAGAGATTAAGAAGTCGTATCACAGGAGTCTCACGAAGGGCTAGCAGAGTACAAGTATGCACTGTGATTACCGGAATTAGAACTTCTTCTAGAAATTTGTCATTATGATTTTGATCTCCCTTTAGTCTTAAAAATTTTAACTGACCTGTGATGTAGATACGTCTTTCTGTGTCATATCAATTATATGGGTCTTTCTATGTTACATTTTGTCTTGGACATGTCATTTTCAATTTGGAGAAAGTACACATCATATGGGAACCTCTACTGCCAAAATCTATTTATAAAAAGAGTATGTGCAGACTCTTGGATTCGGTGTTCTTAAACATGACAAATGATATACTCTTGCTAGACGACCTTGCAGCTGATGAAACTTTGCAGGTTCCATCTAACTTCTCTTGAAAAATGATGCAATATTGGATTTAGAATTGCTCTGAGTTGGTGTCACTGTTTTCAATACATCAGCTACAACGATTGATTTTTTTGACTATAGAGAATCTTGCTTCTTTGGTTGAGCCTCCGCATAACGAGGCTTATGAGAAAGATCCATTACCATCTTTAAGCAAATTCACAAATTAGCAGGCATGTCTCTTTTAAAAGGAGCTTAGAAATTCTTGAATTTGTTTCTTACATTTTTTTGCTATTTACTTGAGAAGTGGATCTTTTCCGCAACAGATTTGTTGGATATATATGCCCTTAAGATCCATAACAACAGCATGGGAAAATGGGGAGCTGGTTACTTGTGGTTTCGCATTGTAAGAGGATTGTATATGGATGCAAAAGATACAAGAAAGCATGCCAGCTATGGTATGACCATGAGGTTGAAGGAATCTACTATGAAATAGCAATATGTAATCTAGTCTTGGGTCGGCCTGGCCCAAGCCCGGCCCAAAGGAAATGGGCCGGGCCTGGGCCTGGGCCGAACAACAATAAGATTTGCGGGCCTAGGCCCAGCCCAAGGCCCGAAATAATTAGATGGGCTTGGGCCTGGGCCCTTCAGGGCCCGGCCCAGCCCGGCCCATGCCCATCCCTACTCGTAACCCTTCTCGCGGTGTGATCCAAAGCTCAATCCATGTTGCATCTCCATCGAGTTTCTCAGCTCACCACCTCTGTCGCGTGGCTTGAGCGATAATCGGAGCTGCCCCACAGCAGATCCAACCTCCAGGCGAACCCGATCTCCCATCTGCTATCTTCTTCCTTGTCCAAATTGCCACTCAAACTTCTGCTTCACCCACGGATCTTCCTTCTTCACCACGTCACCCTCGCGCCGCTGCCTCCGCCCGACCACACTCGACGGCTTCTTCACCACCGAGCATCTCCGCTCCCCCCCCCCATTTTTTTGCTCCCGTCATTTGTGCTTGCAGGTCCTGCTGCTCCACCTTGGTCTACTTGTAGCCTCTCCACTACGACGCTGACGATCGCCTTCTACGCCACCGCACGTTCGACCATCGCTGGCAGCCAGTAATCATTTCACCCTCGGTCGCTTCATGAGCTGGCACCAGCAGCTCTGCCAATCCCCCTTGCTCCTCGGTCGTGCGCACGACCCCCTCCTCAGCCTCGCCAACATCGCCCCCAGTTACCGTAGGATCGGGCCCAAGCCCTTGATCCTAAGATCTGTCAAGCGACACGTGTTTATCCCGAGCCTCGGCCCTAGCCTTGAGGATCGGACACCTGAAGCTTTACGCCAGCCACGTCATCCCCCTTTTGAGCCTCCGCCTCGTCCCGCCACATTGGCTCGGGAACCCGAGCCTTCGCCCTGTGCTTACAATCCTCCAGTTGCACGTGCTTTCTGAATGCACTCGGGTTAACTTGCACAAAACCCCCTTGCATTTGAAGAAATTGAGAGTATCTCCCCCCCCCCCCCCGCCATGTGAGGCACGTGATCAGCACGTACAATTAGGAGGGGGAATTTCGCGTTCATCAAATGACGTCGTTGCTGGGGAGATCAACAAATTTTTAGGGTTTTAACTTACTTTTTATAATTATTTTTGTGAAAATTATTTATGTGTTATTTTTTCTCTTTTTCTGCATTTCATTTTGCATTTCTAATACTAACCACATCCTCTCTCTCTTTGTCGATAGCTTGGAGCGATTTTTGTATATTATTCAAGGATCTGCAAAGAAGACTGAATTTTACTTTTTTGGGAGAGAGCTTAGATAGTTTAATTTATGTATTATTCTCAGGGTCCCTCTCTTTGAACCCTTGTAATAATTCAGACTGAACTTCTCTGTGGTGTGTCGGGTCTGTTTAAACCCCTTTTGTCTAGTTGGGACCCGACTTGGGTGGCATAGGAATTAGGCACATATACGCTTATTTATTTACTCTTGATTGTGCTCATAATTTTTAGGCCACACTTATTCGCTAACTAGACGCACTATAGATCGTTCAACATTAACCAAATTTTAAATCAATTCTTTCCTGGTAAAAGAACTATCTGCATGGGGTAATTTTTCATCTGTGCATACCAATTAGTATAATTTAAATTCCTTGTATTGCATCCCAGGAATCAATGTAAGTATTCCTCTTAAGCATGCATCATTGATTTACGCTTGCGTTAGATTTTTCTATTCTCCTCCTCTGTTTTACAACTTAGGAATTAAAGGAATTGGGACTGCTCGTTAGGCGTGAATTTCTGTGCTTACATAAACTTTAAGTGATAACGTTAATCTAAAACTGGGACTGCTAATCAAAGCGACAGTAAATAAAATTGACATAAAATTAACCCTTGTTTGGTAGAAATTAATCCACTTATTGTTTGTAAGGACCAGGATGACACTTAGGATTGAGCCAAAATCTTAAAATTTTCATTCAGACTACTGATTTTAAAAATAATTACCTACATTTCAAAGAGGGTTTCAAGTAACCGTTTTACGATCCGACTTCCCTTAGCAGAGTGGGTAGTTTAGTAGATACTACGAAGGCTCCGTCCTCAAGTAACACAGGTAGTCGTTTAAACGGTTCGTATTTACACTATACTTGCTGAAAGTAGGTGCAACTAGTTGTATGAACTCGGGATAGTCTTTGTGAAATATTTCGGCACCTAACAGCTCTGCTTACTTTTCAAATATTATTTTATCATTAAATTAAAATTGAAAAGATAAGCGGCTGAGCCCTGACGTGCACTAGTTTTGAGTGGGCGAATCTACGTGTTCGTATTGTGTTTGACTTGTATGCATCAAAGACCTTGCATTCGCAAGCAGATCCTAGTTTGCAAATCACTCCTTTGAAAAGATGTCGGCACACTGGTCTTCCTGCCTGGTTTCTACGAGCATGCCCCAATATCCTTCTTCTCACTCATTTCAAGGGAACCTTCTCTGCAAATCAGGTCCCCTCACCCATCATTCTCTTCCGTCCCTTATATGCCACCCTATGACTGCACTTCTTCGTGGAATAAACCTCTCTTATGGACACGAGAGAGAAAGAAGAATTGAGGATGGAAAATAGAGTAACAGATATTGACAGTGAAGCACGATTTCCGGTTACTATGATCTCATATCCTCTTGAACCATCCCTTACTCAGGTTGACTCTCTTACTGAGTACGACCAATTTTCCTTCTACAATTCACGAGCAAACCAGAGTCAAGGAAATATGACTTATGACCAAATTGTAATGACTATGAATAATCAATACTCTACTCGAGGTTACATGCCAGAATCATGACATATGGAGAATGATTATTCAATTACTAGTCATGAGATGTTTGAGGATGAGATCAATCGGATTAATCATATAGTACACTCTTTAACTGAGAAAATATATAATATTATCCAGTCTATGCAGCATTCAGAAGAAGTGAAGTCACCATCAAGCGAACCACTGAATCATCATGTGACTCACAATCAGACATAACCACTAACCTCTGACCCCACTACTAACCATATCATAGAAAATACCAAAAAATTGATAAAATAGAATATTAAAAAAAAGTAGGCAATTCTAAAATGGAAGCATTTTACAAGAGTCTTATCTTAGAGCTTCCATTGATCAAGGCCATATAATATGTTCCCGATCTTAAGCAATTTGTGAGGAGTCAACTTAATCCTAAAAAGACGAGCAAGAAATGTTCCAGGATTGATTATCATGTCATATCTATGGCCAGTTCTTTAGTGAAGAATCGAGAACCCAAGATTCGTAAATTCAATCGGTTGACTCGGATCACATGTGAAATTGAGGATACCTTATTCACTCATGTTCGGTTAGACGACGACTTTACATTAAACATCCTCCCCAAGTCCATTTTTTACCAACTGAAACTCGGGCAACTCAAAAAGGCTAGGGTGATCGTTCAATTGCCTGATCGATCCACTAAAAGACTATGGGGGATTGTTTCGCTCATCATAAACTTCTGATGTGATAAATACAAAGTAGACTTTATTGTCCTTGACATCGAGCACCGCGGAGGATTCTCTAAATCTCCTATCATTTTAGGAAATCCGTTCTTAGCTTCCGCTAAGGCAATTGTCGATTATGATTCTCAAATCAAGTTCTCAAACTCGGACCAAAATGAAAAAACCCTTAATGATACGATATGCTCTGAAGAAACCCAACTTGAGACCAATAGTTGTGATTAGGAAACAAATGCTTCACATGATCAGACCTCTCCTAACGAAATACAGACACAAACCCTAGAAGAGTCACCTGAGAAACTGGCTGCTGAACAAACCTCTGATTCTCACCTTAATAGAGCTCCTTCGAAGATTCAAGATTTCAGAGCTTTTGATGATTTGGAACATATTTCTGAGGAACGTATGATTATTTAAGTGGCCCAATCTTCGAGTAGGCAGTAATTCATGAGATACTTGAACCATATAAGGAACCGACATAGGAATCCTCTGACATCACCAAAACTCATGATTATAAGGAGGTGACATCAACATCCCTAGCCAACAATCACAAAGCCACCAGGAACATGCTCCCTCACCCGACCCTACAAGAATTGGTTGACTTTTACGGGGATTCATCTAATGAGGAACTCAAGAATGCCGCACCGATTACTCAAGACAAGGAGAAGAAGACTACCAAACTTCCTCCCAATACTTCTCAAGGAAACAAACCGACCAAGAAAGTCACCTTTGACCTTAGACACCATGTGATTTCTGAAGAGTCCTCGTTTGGTCCTGAAGTGGTTCATCAAGTAAGTGCAATAGGTATAGCTTTGATCCAAGGGCATTTACCTCTGGTTGACAATAGTTGGAGATGCTCCGCATACAACTACTATTCTCCCGAGGATGACTATGATGATGGTTGGTCCTCTTCACCCGTCCCCTCTTCACTTCCCTCCACATCTCCATATTATCTCCCACCACGCTCCCGCAAGAAGGTTCATCACAAACCTCCTTGATCTTGTACATCCGTAAATCTATCTGGTTCTTAACTTGTAATTACCCAATCATACTTAGGTTGATATGAGCCTAAGTATAGGGGGACAGATATCATTGTGTATACATCACTTCTATTCTTTTCACTCACCCTCGACTGCCTCATTTCATACTTTTCTGATATCCTTACTCCCTATAGGGAGGCATGTCGACTTCTATTATTCTTGACGCAACTATATTTAGTACGAGCTATGTCTACATTTCATTTTGTGCCATGAGGACATAGCACACGCTAAGTATAGGGGGTGTTTGTATATATTTTACCTACTTTATCCATAGCTTGCAGTTTAATTGTTTTCATCTAGCATAGGGATTGGGTACAAGTAGTGTATATTATGTATATAATACTAAATGCTTTATGTATATAATACCTCTTTTTAAAAAAATAATTGAAAAAAAATCACCCATGGTCTTGCATTTCATCAAGCATCTCATGCATTCCTTGGTTGGATTATTCCTGACACGTTCACTATCAGTTAAGGCTTGAGGATTTTGAGGACACTTAATTCCTGAGATCTTGAGAATCTTAGTTAACCAGTCGTAGTCATTAGGGTTTTGAACTTAATAATCCACACTTCCCTAGTTTTAAAGATTTGAGCATTATATTGCACTCTTCATATCTACCTTCAAAAGAATATGATCAGCACACCATTTTCACAACTGCATGATTGATGAGATGAGTTAAGGTATCACTTGAGGAACTATGACTGGAGATTTAATTTGGACCCGATCTAATGATATTTGAGGATGGGATAAAGTTAATGAAGGATTCAAGAAACCTGAGTGTCAACAAAACTTTAGCCAGTATGTGAACAAGTTCAATGTTATCTCTTTGATATTTACCTATGTGCCAGGGTGTGATGAAACTAAATAATTGCTTATCAGTGTGTGCCAACTCTTAGCAGAAGCAGTGGAGTTAGCCAAAACACAAAAGAAAGGAAAGAAAAATATCAAGAAAAAATATCTATCATTACAAAGTCAAATACAATGAGCTTCTACCAATGGCGAGCACCCACAAACATTTTCAAAGTGTCTACTTGGACCAAGCGCTAATTAGGACCAAGGAGTCGGGCTGACACCAAAAATGGGTTCTACATCATAAGCGATACAAGTCTGGGTGTCGAAGGTCTCTTATATACTCAAAAGAGACACACCCCGGTGTACTCTTAGAAAAACAAGTGCAGAGGACTCCAACTCTCTTGACGGACACACTTATCAACAAGCTAAAAATATACATGTGTTGAGTAATAAGGCACTCGAGAGGCCCCTTGTTCCAATGTGAGGGAGAGAAAAGTATACACAATCTTATACCCTCCATCATCTGGCCGTCCACCGACACTTTCAAGTCTGACAAACTAATGAGATGGTGGATTGAATGCAAGAATAGACTTATTCCCTAGTGTTGAGGATTAGGTCTAGACTAGAGTCCCCTGGACTGGAACTTTGGGTGATGTCTCGACTCGACTCTCATGAATGCAATATACTAAAAGTCATATCCTTATATATTATGTACAAAAGAGAGTCCCGAAAATAGAGAAGTTGGATTCCTCTTGATTAAAGAACGGTTGAGCCCAGAATTTTAGGATCACTCAAATTAGGGACCTTCAATGAATTAAGCCTTGAAAATTCACATGCACAATCAGAGATTTATCCAACTAAGGCAATCATTCATTAATGCTTAGGGACGAGCATGGTTTAAGTATAGGGATATGATGAATCTCGTATTCATCACGATAAAATTGGTTAATAAGCTTTATTCTCCAAATTTCATGTGCATTTAATCATTAAGAGAACATTATTAGCATATATACATTTGTTAATAATATTTACATTTCATCATGCATAATTGCATTAAAAATCCCAAGTGTAAATTGACCTAAAAAGCAGATAACTTCTCACATTTTTAATTAATTCATCCTAACTCCAATTGACCCCAAACAACTTCCGTTGTGTAGATATTACAAACAGACTAAATAAAAAATACTATCTCAAAAAAGTGTCAAATAATCCTAAAGTTTAATTTCACATCTAACATACTAAAATGCACATATCTCCCTCATACAGTCTGATTTTGATCTACTCTCTTTTAAAGTACTCCATTTTCAAATACCTTCAGAACAAGACCAATTTCATAAATTCGGAGCTCATATGTGAAAGATGGGTTTTGGACCTTTTTTGCGCATTTTAACTATTTTGTATTTTTGACCTAAGTTTTTATGTACATAGTTAACCCTTTTAATTTTATTTCTTCTTCATGTGTGTTATTTAATGAAAGCTTTATCAAGAGTCATAAAACCCCAAATCCTGATCCAGACTGAAATCAAAGAAATTGACTGTGCCCGAGTGTCCGTTGTAAGTTTGTACAAAAGTCTCGTGTTGCGTACCTCTATTTTATCTCCTTATTTTCTTATTTATTAAAAATCCAAAAAATAGAATAGTATGTAATTAATTTTCTTGTATTTTATCTTATTTTTTTATAATTTTCATTCTCTTATAAAATGACCAAAAAATTACAAAACTCCGAAAAATCGGTTTTCTATACACTTGAAGACCATCAAAAATACCACTTCACACAAATGACCTCTTTTGCTCCCGAATCATTCATGAAAGTTGTAGATTTCGTCAAGACGAACAACTTCCTTGAAAGAAATTTTTCAATCTGAGGTCTCTTTCTATTTCTTTCTCATTTTTCTTTCCTCTTTAATTTTGATTTTTTTTGGGGTGACACATGGCAGAGCCAGGGCATGCCACGTAGCACCCCCACTCCCTCTGTCATCTCTCGTCCTTGATTCACGTGCCTAACATCTGACCCCTTCCTTCTGCCCTTCAACCATTCTTCCACCTCGCGAGTCCTCCACCCACCTGCACTGTTACCGCCATTACTTCCATCTGCATGTAACCCCATCCCCTTTCTCGGTTGTTTCTCGCACACCCCTCCCTCATCGTTGTTACATGATATGCCTCTATAAAGCCTCTTCAGTACGCAACCTCTGAGGCTATCCATCCTTAACCCATGCGCGACCGGTGACAGCGGCCTGGTAACCCTTCTCGTAGTGTGATCCAGAGCTCGAGCTTGCATCTCCATCGAGTTGCTCAGCTCGCCACCTCCGTCGCGTGGCTTGAGCGATAATCAAAGCTGCTCCACAGCAGATCCAACCTCCAATGAACCCGATCTCCCATCTGTTATCTTCTTCCTTGTCCAGATCGCTACTCAAACTTACACTTCACCTGGTTCCCCCTTCTTCACCATGCCACCCTCGTGTCACTGCCTCCACCCGACCATGCTCGATCGCTTCTTCACCACCGAGCATCTCCGCTCCTGCACCCCCCCCCCACCTTTTTTTGCTCCCATCATTTGCGCTTGCAAGTCCTGCTACTCCACCTCGATCTACCTGAAGCCTCCCCACTTCAACATTGACGACCACCTTATACGCCACCGCATGGTCGACCATCGCTGGCAGCCATCGATCACCTCATCCTCGGTCGCTTTCTGAGCTGGCACCAACAGCTCTGCCAGTCCCCCTCGCTTCTCGATCGTGTGCACAGCCCCTGCCTCAGCCTCGCCAATGTCGCCCCTAGTTACCGTAGGACCGGGTCCAAACCCTTGATCCTACGGTCTGCTAGGTGACAGGTGTTTAGCCTGAGCCTCGGCCCCAGCCTCGAAGTTTGGGCACCTAAAGCTCTGCGCCAGCCACGTCATCCCCCTTCCGAGTCTCCGCCTTGGTCCACCACGTTGGCTCAGGAACCCAAGCCTCTGCCCCATTCTTACAAACCTCCAGCCGCACGTGCTTTGTTCGTGTGTCGAGGGTAACTTGCAGAAAACCCCCTCACGTTTGAAGAAATTACAAGGATCTCCCCCCCCCCCTCGTGAGGCACGTGATCAGCATGTACGGTGGGACAAATTGCAGACCAACCCCCTTAGTCCTCGATATTTACGCATCGGTCCCCGCCTTCCAAAGATCACATGTCAGGCACATGTTATAGTGGAAAAATTGTGTCGAAGACTCTCTGAGTTTCGTGAATTAAGATAAGCCCCCAGGGGTCCCTTTTGCAAGAAACATAATTACTTTTATTACATCTTAGTCCCTAGATCTTCATTTTAGCATGTCTTTTCATTTGGACTCCGATTTTAGCATATAATATGTCATTTTGAAGCTAATTTTATGCTCTATCATCTTACATATCTTGTATACAGATCCGATGCTATTTCATGAGGGTTATTATTTGAGAAGTCTTTTGATTTGTGTAGGAAAAAATTGACATAATTATGCCTTATTTTCATTGAGAAATTCACAATTTGTTTTGCAGGGATTTGATTGAGGATCTGATGGTTTGGAATTAATATATAAGGACTTAATTTTTGTAGGGGTAAAATCGAGGAGATTGATTAGATTTATTGATCACTATTTTGTGTCTTGTTGTGGATTTATTTGAGAAGAATTGGATTTAATTCTCAATATTTGATGCAAACCTTTCTTGAGAATAAAATTACAGATATTTTGGAGATAAAATCATTGTGTGTTCCACTAATTACAGAATTAATCATATATCTATTTGGATTCACACCTGCATCTGGACTAAATTGATTATATTTCTTGGAAACTTTCATTCGATCTGTGATAAGTTTTTGAGGATTAACTAATGAATTTCTTTGAGGATTTATTTTTATAAATCACAGATCCTGTGCTTTTTCCTTCTGTTCTCATTTGCATCGGCATATTTTCCCTTTATTTTTTGACATATAAATTGAGCAAACAATTATTAATTGTTTAAATTAATTTAAAGCCATGCAACTAAAAATCAATGTTCCCTGTGTTCGACCTTGGTAGACTTGCCAAGTTAAAAATACTCCACAACATTCAAAGATTGTGGTTTTGATCGACTGATTTTTGCCTCCTACAATTCCTAATTATTAAAGAGGTAGAATTGCGCGTTCATCAGAGATCCATTGCTTAGATCATCAACTTGGATTGCAAGGAGCATGCGACTCATCTTTGCGCTTGCAAGAGTCTCCTCCGATGGATCCGACTTGAGACAGGAGGTCTCTTCTCTTAGAGTCTCGATCGCAACCAAGATACAAGAGGTATTCCTCTATCTATTATGTGTTTAGATGAAACTATCCAAGAATTGTCCTTGGATCATGTAGTTTCGTCATAGAAATTTTTTAAATTTCGTTGCACCGAGCAACTAGTGCGACTAGTCATTATTGATCGTATGTGATACAATCCACACGCTTCCGTGATATGCTTGAGGATTCTTCCATAATCCTTCAAGTGGTATCATAACCTTAGGTAGAAGGTTTTGGATCCGATCCATGAACCTAGGAAGATTTGGGCTCATTAGGGATTGTGAAAACTTTATCGCATTTCATTTTCGCAACCCTATTTTGTGATTAATTTCGACCCTATTTAAAATATTTAAACATGAAAGTACCTTGTTGAAATTATATCTAAGCATTGAGAAATGGATAACTAAATGTGATTTAATTATCATAAATAATGTGAATTTAATTCATATTATTTGAATGCATGAGAATGGTTATCCAATATAATTAAATGTGATTTAATTGTTATGGTATGAATAATGTGGATAGCACTCGAATTATTCATGTATATTATAAATATGATTTCTAATATATTAGAGAGAGACCAATTGTAGTTTATATGTGTTGATTAATTATTAATGTGAATTGGATTCACATTGAATTATTAATTCAAAATATAATTACATTCTTGTTTTGGGTTGTGAATGTAGTTCACATAATTCCAAAGGCATAATGCAATATTCACAAGATAATTATGAATTATCTTTATGAAATTATTTACAACAAGTGTTGTTGTAAATCTTGGAGATATTATGATATAATGAGATCTCATGAGGAGATAGACTCATTACACCCCAAGAGGGTGGACGACCACTTATTTCCATGAGGAGAAGGGTGGCCATCCCCTCCTTTTTAATGGATGAGGTTAATCTCCTCATTATCTCAAGAATAGACAAATGATTTGAATTTAAAATTAATTACATTGATTAAAAAATATAAATTAATTTCAATTAAATCAATTGTTGTTTTGTTTTTTGAAAAAACATCATGGCCATTGAAAGAAATACAAATCAATCTCACCCATTAATTGTATGTTGTCCATGAATTGGGATCCATGGACTCCCAAAACTCTATATAAGAAGAGGCACCCCTTATTATTCAGAGATGATTACAACATATCTCTCTCATTCTCACGCCCACTCTTCTCTCTATCCTTTAGTGTATGTTCACTCGTCTCATAGGGAGAAGATCACTTTCGTCGTCGCTCTGCCATTGTGTCGCTGCCTTGACGACTCTATGGTCTCAGTCTTCTTTGGTGCATCTCGCTTGTGAATAAGGCATTTGATCTCGTGAGACAAAATAAGGAGATACATTTCTTGGATCATCAACTCGGATTGCGAGGAGCATGCGACTCATCCCCACGCTCACAAGTGTCTCCTCCAAAGGATCGGACTTGAGACAGGAGGTCTCTTCTCTTAGAGGCTCGATCACAACCACCCTACAAGAGGTATTCCTCTATCTACTATGTGTTTAGATGAAAGTGACCAAGAATTGTCCTTGCATCATGCGGTTTCATCATAGAAATATTTTAAATTCCATTTCACTGAGCAACTAGTGAGACTAGTCATTGTTGATCGTATATGATACGATCCACACGTTTCTATGATGCGTTTGAGATTATTCCATACTCGTTCAAGTGGTATCATAGCCTTAGGTCAGAGCTTATGGATACGATGCATGAGCCTATGAAGATTTGGTCTCATTAGGGATTGCGAAAACTTTATCGCATTTCATTTTCGCAACCACGTTTTGTGATTAATTTCGGACCTATTTAAAATTTTTAAACATGAAATTATCTTAGATAACATTCTCCATTAATTAAGGAAATCGTGGGTTTTGAGTTTGCATGATTTGGAATCCGATAACCCTAGTTATGATCTTTTTAATGAACATATATCCACTATTTCAGGGATGGCAAATCATGACGTAACTAAGGAGTTAGTTACTATTTTAAAACTCCTAGAAATGTGTGGTAATCACTTGGATTCTGTTTTAAATCAAATTATAAAACTTTGGAAACTAGTTTTGTATTTTTGTATTTAAAATGAATGAAATATGTTAATTTTAGTAATTGAGGATCACTGCTAGAAATCGCAATCCTTACCAAGAACCTCGTGATTGTCATTTAATAAACTAGTGAAATTAATGGTTAATTTCCTGGAATAATTATGGATAAATATTTGAGAAATATTTTGTGATAATGGTTACCTTAAATTACATTACCTTAACCAATAATTGATTAAATATGATCTAGAGCACAAATTGGTTGCCTCATACACTTTCCAACAAACAATGTTGCTAGAATAGGTTTGGAAATTTGTTTAGCAAATTTCCTTATAATCAAAATATTTTTTACTATTAATATATGGCATAACTTCGGTTGAAAAGCCGGTTATCATCTCAAGTACAAAGTGATCTATTTGGTATTGTCCTTTCCTAATGTGGATATGGTGTCTAGTCTAGGAGTGTTGGGGTAGCAGGTTGCACCGTGTACGGTCTGTCTCACTTCCATCGGTACTGGCCATGATAGCGGGTAGGGATTGGATAATGTTGGATAAATCATGATGTATTTTCTAATTATTAAAATTCAAATAATACATACTTTAAGTTTATAACATCCATTCAAGTAACTATAAGTTTGTTGATTGATTGGATTCGTAATTAATTTAATGTTATTAAATAGATTATATCCAATTAATAAAAAATACTCTATTAGGAACTGATGTATATTTCCCTTGGAAGAATCGATTATGTGAATGTGATTCATGATAATTAATTGAAATTTGAATATGAGGTGGAGGATCACATAAGTGATATCCATGGTCTCCCGTCAAAGCGAAGGTTTTCGTT
Source organism: Ottelia alismoides (assembly GCA_037367405.1). NCBI lineage: Eukaryota > Viridiplantae > Streptophyta > Magnoliopsida > Alismatales > Hydrocharitaceae > Ottelia > Ottelia alismoides. The sequence goes on along the minus strand of JAZKJV010003150.1, from coordinate 127,240 downwards.
GCCAGGGATTGTATGTAGGAGACGTCTGTCCAAAGTGACAGCTCCTACATACAAGCGCATCTGGATCGGTCTCTTTACTTCTCAAAATAGTAAGGATGTATACGTGGTGATCCCAATACAGGGTCCTCATATTATTGAGGCGATATTGGATTGTACATAGTGAGTTCTAATCTTGTTGATGGTTGGTTCAATTAACGACGGGTCAACATCACCTTAGGGGTGGTGGGTCTGGGTGTTAAAGACCAAATTGGGAAATGTAAGTTAGATTTGCAAGGCAGAATGTGTTCCCGCTTCACTTTATTGGAGTTATATGTTCTCATATTATTGATATGTGACAAAGATAAGGAGGAGATCCCAGTTCGTACTGGAGATATAGCGGTAAGTATATCTCTTGCTTTGAAAGTGATTAAGAGAATGAACTTTTAAAGTTGAAAAAGCAAGACAAATTTGATTAAAAATTCTTTAATCAAAAAACTTAAATTGAATATATAATCATTTATATGTTATAATATAGTGCATTCTTAATTTCATAAAATGAAGTCCATGAGCCAATTTAGCAAGCTCCTGGAGGTCATCGATTGATCGGACCAAATTATTCGGATTGGATCTGAAATTTGGATCTTGTCTTATCTGTTGAGCGCATCTCTTATGTGCTTTCAAAGGACAAGTACACATATCTAAAGACTCCGGAAGAAATTTCTTTTAATCAAAATTCTGGCAAGATGTTACATTATGGGTTCATTGTCCAATGTGTTGCAGAAGCAACATGTGGAAATGAACACTTGCCATGATATGATGATGAATCTGAGGGAAATGTTCGGTTACATGAACCACACACAGCATTACAATATAATGAAAGAACTTATTCACTGAAAGATGCAGGAAGGGACCTCTATCAGAGAACATGTACTCAAAATATTTGGGTACCTTTCTGAATTGGAAACCCTGGGAGCTGACATGGACTCAGACATGCAAGCTAACTTCATTATGTTGTCACTCCCCAAGTCTTTCAACAACTTTGTGGTCACGTATCACATGAGAAATGTTAATTATACTAAATCTGAGATATTGGATGCATTAAAGTTTGTTGAAGACATAATGAAGAAGGAAAACCCCTCTGGCAGTGCAATGGTTGCACAGATCAAAGCAAAGCACAGTCGGAAGCATGGTTCTTGGAAGGACCAACCCAGAAGAGAAAGAAGAAGAGTCAAGGAGTTGGTTATATACCAACACATCCACTCTGATAGTATCGAAGAAAACGGATGCCTATCATCACTGCAAGAAGTCGAGGCACTGGAAGCGCAATTGCCCGGATTACCTGAAATCTTTCGACAAAGGTAAAGCCACAGCAGGTACGCAATCTACTTTCATAATTGAAACTAGTTTTCTCGTTGGATGAGAAGGAAGTTGGATTATAGATTCTGGTGCTTTTGTTCATGTATGCAATTTGTTGCATTTGTTTCAGGAAACTAAGAGTCTTTATAAAGGAGAGATAGTCATCCAGATGAAATATAATGCAAGTGTTGCAGCAGTCACCTTCGGGACCTATCAACTATCGTTATCTAGTTGAAGAGTCCTAATACTTATAGAGTTTCTTTATGTACCTGAAGTTAGAAGGAATTTAATATATGTATCTAAGCTTGTTAGAATGGATATTCCTTTTCTATAATCAATTAGTCGTAAATCATTATGATAAACATATTGCGGATGGTGTTTTGACTTCCGGTGGACTATATGAATTGTGCATTGATGAACATGTCATGAATGTTACTATCACTAAGAAAAACCCTAAAAGATCCAGAGAGAATGGAAATCATTCAAACATGGTTTGGCATCAAAGGCTTGGTAATTTATCTGTTGATAGGATCAATAGATTGATAAAGGATGGACCCTAAGATTTTCTACCGGTTCAATCTTTGCCTACTTGTGAACATTGTATTCGAGGTAAAATTACTAGGACACCTTTTCGTAACAAGGTTACAAGATACGAAGGTATTCTTGACCTTATACATATTGATGTATGTGGTCCCCTCAATACCACGACCCAAAATGGTCATCGATATTACTTAACGTTTATTGATGACCATTTGTGATATGGGTTTATCTTCTTACTGTGTCATAAATATGAAACCTTTGAAATTTTCAAAGAGTTCAAGGCTTTGGTTGATAACCAAACTGATAGGAGGAGTAAACGGATTCGATCTGACCGAGGTGGCGAGTACCTCTCAGATGAACTCAAGGAATACCTTAATGAGAATGGAATTGTCTCCAATCTCACTCCTCTTAGAACCCCCCAACTTAATGGTGTTGCTGAAAGATGCAACGGGACTATCATGGATATGGTCCGTTCAATGATGAGTAAAGCACATTTACCACTTAGTTTCTGGGGATACGCAGTAGAGACTGCAATATATATCCTAAACAAGATTTCTAGCAAATTTGTGCCTAAGACTCCTCATGAGTTGTGGTATGGAATCAAACCTAGTGTTAATCACTTAAGAGTTTGCGGTTGCTTGGTCCATGCGAAGAACGTGGAAGCAAGAAAACTAGAATCTCGCTCTCATGAGTGTTACTTCATTGGGTATGTTAAAGATGGTATTAGAAACAAGATTTATGACCATGAGACCCAGAAGGTTTTCATCTCTAGAAATGTGAAATTTCTGGAGGATGACTTCCTTAAAGGTCAAGACAAAAAAGAAATAGAGGAACTCATTGAATCTCCTAAGGATTCCGAGCTTCCTGAACCAGAAACTGAAGAGATAAATAAAGATGAAACACCCATACCTCTTTGAAGGAGTTCGAGAGTGCTTGCACCACCTGAAAGGTATGGATTTCATGTGTTAGGTGAGACTAACAATGATTCTACTTCATATGATGAAGCACTCGCAGATCATGACATGGATAGATGGATGCTAGCAATGAAGTCAAAGATTGATTCCATGCATAAGAATGGTATATAGACCCTAAGGATCCACCTGAAGGGTAAAACCCTTTGGGTGTAAATGGATTTTCAAGAGAAAGAGGGGACCTAATGGTAAAGTAGAGACTTTCAAGGCATGGCTCGTGGCCAAAGGCTACACGCAGAGGGAAGGCATAGACTACGATAAGACATTATCTCCTGTGGCTATGCTTAAGTCTATCAAGACACTGTTAGCTATAGCCACATCTCTAGACTATGACATCTGGCAGATGGACGGCAAGACGGCTTTCCTCAATGGATACCTCGAAGATGATATCTATATGGAGCAGCCCCAGAGCTTCGTAATCAAGGAGGGTAAAGTATGCAAGCTGAATAAATCCATTTATGGTCTCAAATAAGCTTCTCGTAGCTGGAACATCAGATTTGACAAAATCATAAAGAGTTATGATTTTTTGCAAAAATCTGATGAACCCTGTGTACACAAGAAGCTTAGTGGGAGCACCATTGTGTTCATTGTGCTTTATGTAGTTGGCATCCTTATCATTGATAATGATATAGGGATGATGACCACTGTTAAGATTTGTCTTTCCCATACCTTCAATATGAAAGATCTACGAGAAGCCTCTTACATCTTGGGACTGAAGTTGTTCAGAAACTGAGAAAAGAGGATATTGGGATTATCACAACATGGGGACATTAAGAAAATTCTTGAACATTTCTGTATGGATAGTTCTAAGAAAGGTTTCTTACCCTTAAGACATGGTATTCACATGTCTAAAGGTATGTCTCCTCAAACGGTTGAGGAAAAGAAAGCCATGGTCGGATGCTCCTATGCATCAGTTGTAGGAAGCTCAATGTACGCCATGATGTGTACTAGGCCAAATATCTGCCATGTAGTGGGAGTGGTAAGTCGTTACCAATCCTGCTATGGAGATCAACACTGGAATGCAGTGAAAAACATTTTCAAGTACCTAAGACAGATGCAAGATTACATCTTGTCTACGGAGATGTTGATCTCCAAGTCTTGGGATGCACAGATTCTGACTTCCAATCGGGTATTGATGATCGAAAGTCGACATCAGGGTTTGTGTTCCTGTTGAATGGTGATGATGTGAGCTGGAGAAGCAAGAAACAGGACACTACAACAGATTCAATAACAGAAGCTGAATATATTTCTGCATCGGATGCTGCAAAGGAGGCGGTGTGGTTGTGTAAGTTCATCTTGGAACTTGGTGTAGTTTCCTCTGATACTCCCATCCTGTTACTCTGCGATAACATGGGAGACATTGCCCAAACAAAGGAACCTAGATGACTCTTGGGTCTTCGTCTTCTTTGATGTGTCCCGCTCATGAAGAAGGCATTTGATCTCATGAGACAAGATCAGGAGATCCATTGCTTGGATCATCAACTTGGATTGCGAGGAGCACGCAACTCATCCCCACGCTCGCAAGCATCTCCTTCGACGGATCGGACTTGAGACAGGAGGTCTCTTCTCTTAGAGTCTCGATAGTAACCACTCTACAAGAGGTATTCCTATATCTATTATGTGGTTGAATGAAATGATCCAAGAATTGTTCTTGGATCATGTGGTTTTATCATAGAAATTTTTTAAATTCCATTGCACCGGGCAACTAGTGCGACTAGTTGATCTTGATCGTATATGATACGATCCACACGCTTCCGTGATGCGCTTGAGGATTCTTTCATAATCCTTTAGTTCATTTCCAACTTTTAAAAATAAACAATGAATGTATTCTAATATCTAGGTCATAGCGACATTCTTTAAGACTAAGGGCTCTCCCTCTGAAAATATGAAGTCTATCTATCTAATAGAGATTGTTGAAACATTTTCATCAATATCCATGTGGACGACTATTAAACCTTATGATAAAATTTTCTAATCTTCTAAAGCAGATGCAACAATTGCATGTGATATTAGAAGAATGAGATATAATTTTAGACTTTGATCTTATGAAATAAGAAAGTCAATTTCAATGATTATATGTAGATTTATAATATCCTGATGCACTATCCGGATCCTTCTCTAAGGAGCTTATATAGTCTAGATAGTCACAATATCTGTACATCGACTTTTTGCCATATTGGCATTTATCCGACTCTTTAGATATCATATGGAAGTTACGGAAGTACAGTTAACTCTTTGACTTTCCTTCTTACTTAGGTCAGACCCATGCTTCCATTGCTCTCCCTTTATCTATAAACAACCATTGATTAAGGCAAAGGATCTCTTACAAAAGATTTCGATATAAGAGTATTTCAACATTTTATATTTGCTTTATTCAATTCATACAGTAAGAATGAAGTTTCATGAATGATTTGAGTATAGAGAGTAGAATGATGACATTCATTGTATATGCATCCATCTAAACTCTAAAGATTTTTGGTTCAGGTAAGTATTCAAACAATTTGAATACATCATCTCTTATAGAGCCATCATTCTGCATGATGCAGTGAACCATGTCATTCATGATTAAATGTCGAGATCACATGTGTATGCCAGAACTTCCTCTTAGATTTTATAAGGATTATCTGACAATTACGATCATCATCGACATGATACTTCCAAAGCACACTTTATCAGCGATCACAAATATAGAGACAAACAAACCCTAGGTTGTTGTCTTATTGTCTATTTAGTTGTCATTCCTCATTATTATGAGGAAACTTGCACATTGCAACTACATACATTATGTGTCCAACTGAAAGTATATATATTGATCGTTGATCCAATCCATGATAATTACTAGTTATCATTTAGTATAATATTGAGTGGGTTCATTGAGGTTTATCTAAAATAAGATATTTGCCTAAATACATATTTTACTTTGATTTAGGGATTTTTATATAAAAGTTGTCGTGCCTTGTCAACGCTGAAAGTTCATTCCCTAAACCACTTTCAATGTAAGAGATATACTTACCATTATACCTCAGTCAACATCTGGGATCTCCTTTCTTTCTTTGTTACATCCCAATAATATGAGAACTTCTAAATCTAATAAAAAGAAGCAGGAACTCATTCCACTTTGCAAGTCCAACTTGCATTCCCAATTCGGTCTTTAACACTTGAGCCCACCACCCCTAAGGTGACGTTGGTCCACCGCTAATTGAACCAACCGTCAACAGAATTAGAACTCACTATGTGCAATCCAATATCATCCTAATAATATGAGCACTCAATATTGGGGTCACTACGCATACGGTCTTACTCTTTCAAGAAGCAAAAAGCTTGATCCAGATGCACTAGTATGCAAAAGCTATCACTTCGGATAGGCGTCTCCTACATAAAATCCATGATGATATAACTGTTTGCCTTGATGAAAGACCATGGATGTCACTTATGTGGTCTTCCATATCATGTTCAAATTCTAAGTAATTATTATGAATCATATTCACATAATTGATTCTTCTAGGGGAAATTACAAATATGTTCATAGAGTGTATAATTGAATCTAATTAATTTATTCATATTAAATCAATTATTAATCCAATTAATCAACCAATAAATAATTTTCTATTATTACTTGAATGATGGTATAATTTAAAAATACATACTATTCAAATTTTAATAATTAAAAAAATTCATCATGATCTCTTCAACCATTATCCTTTCCTTACCCGTTGTCATGGCCAGTACATATGGGAGTGGGACAGACCACTCACGGAGTAACCTGCTACCCCAATGCTCCCTGACTAGACACCATATCTTCCTCAAGTTAGGATAATATGATTTGGTCATTTTGTATGTGAGATAATAATCGGTATTTCACCGAAATAATACAATATAATATTGTAAAATATTTTTTATTAATATTATAAGGATATTTTCTAAACAAATCCCCAATCCTATTCAAGCAACCATGTTTGTTGGAAAGTTCATTATAACCAAATCGATCGAGATTATTATCTTATCATATTGGTTATTGCAATGTCATTTAAGAAAATAATCATCATAAATAGTTCAAAAATATTCATCAATAATTATTTCAGGAAAATAATCATTAATTTCATTAATTAATTAAATGATAATCACGGGGTTCTTGATTAGGAAGGTAATTTTCAGTAGTACCCTCACTTACTAAAATTAGCATATCCCAATCAATTTAAACCCAAATCATGCCAAATAAATTTCTTTAGTTTTCCAATTTGGTTATAACAGAACCCAAGTGTTGTTCACGCATTTATAGGCTTTAAAAAAAGATTAACTCTTTATATACATACAGATTCATCATCCCTGAAACAATAGATACATGTTCACTAAAAAGATCATAACTTGAGCAAACGGATTCCAAATCACGTATAGTCATTCCAAATGATAAACTCACATTTTAAGGCACTTATAAAGGGAAAAGAAATGTATTAAACAGGGTTGCGTGAATGAAATGTGATGAAACTTCACAGAAATTAAAAATGCATGCATCATCTTAGGTTTATGGATCATATCCAAAACCTCTAACCTGGCTCTGATATCACTTAAAGGATGTGGTAAGATCTTTAAGCGCATACACAAGCGTGAGGATCGCATCATATGCGATCGAGAGTGACTAGTCGCACTAGTTGTTTCGGGCAATGGAATTTAAAAAATTTGAACGACGAAACCACGTGATCAAAGACACTTCTTGGATCGTTTCATATAAATCACAAACAAGTATAAGGTTTACCTCTTGAAACATGGTTGTGATCAGGTCTCTAAACGAAGAAACCTCTTGTCTCAAGTCCAATCTGACGGAGGAGATGCTTACGAGCGCATTAATGAAACGTGTGCTCCTCGCAATCCAGGTTGATGACCCAAGCAGCGAATATCCTCATCTCATCTCACTAGATACAGCATCTTATTTATGAGCGAGGCTCATAGAAGGTGACGGAGATCCACGAGAAAACGATCCGGCAGCATAACGGCGATGCATCGATGATGGTGACTCTCTCTAAGGCTCCATGGTGGACACCCACAATAAGAGAGAGAGAGAGAGAGAGACTTGGCATGCAGAGAGAGGGAGAGTGGGGGAGAGAGCATTAGTTGTAATTTTAAGAGCAAGGGTTGCCTCTTCTTATATAGTATTTTGGGAGTCCATGGATCTCAATCCATGGACAACACAAAATCAATGGACGATATTGATTTGTGTTTTTTTAAATGGCCACGATTTGTTGTAAAAATAAAAACAATAAATAATTTAATTTAATTAAGTATATATTAAATGATCAGTATAAATTAATTTCAAATTAAATCAATTATCCATGGATATAATAGGAAGGAGATTAGCCTCCTTCCATAAATAGAGGGGACGGCCACCCACTCCTAATAGAAGTTGGTGGTCGTCCACCCTTCTTTTAAGGAAGGTGGCTATCTCCTCATAATCCATAAGATTACATTATCCCATGAAAATCTTCAATATTTACAACACCATTTATTGTAAATATTCTCATAAAAATAATTCATAATTATTTTATGAGCATCACAATCATGCTATTGAAAATTTGTGAATCACATTCACAACCCAAAATAAAATGTAAATTACATTTTCAATTAATTGTCCAATGTGAATCAAATTCGTATCAACATTTAAATTGTCAATGTTATTTACAAATTTCTCTCTCTTATATTATAAATCACATTTATAATATTTGTGCTTAATATGGATAGTGTTATCCGTATTATTCATATCCATGATAACTAAATTACATTTAATCATCTTGGATCTCTATTCTCATGTGCCCAAATAATATGAATCACATTCACATTATTCACATCTTTGATAATTAAATCACATTTAGTTATCTTAGATAACTCTCCTTATAATATGAACCAAGTTCATATTATTCATGATAATTAAATCACAATTATCAGTTTATTCAATACTCGGATACATATATCAACAGTGAAATTATCCTTGAACTCTTTCAAGGATAATGCGATTTCTCTGCGGATACTTGGAGTTAAGGATAGGGTGATTGTACATTCCACGTATAGTAACTTGGATATTGAGATCATATCTCAAATCCGAATCTTACGAAACTTCCATAGATGCTTAATTAAATCAAAACCATAAATCTAATCTTCTCATACATTTGAATCACATTCAAATCACTGTCCAACATTTGTTCCAAGGTTAGATTTCTTCTCTTTTGAGTCACTAAAATCCAAACTCATTTCATCACTCCATATGAATGGAAGCATCATGGTTATACAATCATTTATGATCACATCACCCTCAGGTATTTCTAATACCCATACATCCTTTATACTGGAAAACCTAGAATAAACCCGAAGTTTAAGATCTCATTTAGATTGTCTCCTTCAGGATTCCATCAATAAGTTTATCATATGATCTTTGGGAGTTTATATCAATACTTTTCAAAAAGCATATATCATACCTAGGTGTTGATCATATACTTTCCAAAAGCATATATCAAATCTTATAAATTCAATCAAGCTTCCAAAGTGAGATGACTGTGCATGGAATTTGATCCTTCCCAATATCTCATGGGTGAGCTCATGACTTCTTGATCAGTAATGAACATGTACGATTCCTTTGAGAGACCGTATTACTCATATGACCTTATATGCACACCAGCGCGCAGGTGTATAGACCTTGATTATGCTATCAACTTATCGATCTGCCAAATGTACATACTCATATATATAGTAACACATCTGTCTCCAGTCTGAGTATGCATGCCTATATCATGATAGCATATGACATAGGCCTTTGGTTATCTCGATCTTGTGATCAACTCTTTGACCTAGATTATCTAACACCTCCGAATCTCTATTCCCATGTAAAGGACATGCATCAAAAGGTCGGTTAGATATTATCCCATGAGAGAAAGGATTGCCATCTCCTACTCAGGATGGAGATCATCTCTTAATAATCATTTTACGGTGCTTGATGAGTTCTCAATCTAACTCTTTAGATATTCATCAAAGCATCAGCCTCTATGATTCAACAATTGCTTCAACAACTATATGATCATTAAGATGGCCATGGTACATAACCTAAATTGTACTAAGGGACCTATTATGAAAATTAGTTATTCTTCATTTCAGATCAGGGAATGATATTCGCAATAACATCTATTGTAAAATGGCTCGTCGTGGGCTCATGTGTGCAATAGTAGGTTCCCTTGACACAACACAAGTGTTCGGCAGCACTTGACAGAGTAGAGTCGTAACATCCTATGTAGGAGTGTATCCACTAATGATGTGTCATGATGACATGGCATACTGATGTGGTAGGCGACATGGCATGATGACGGAGCGGGCGACGTGGTGTCAGCTGCAGAAGACGAAGGGATTGCACGGAAGATGAAGAGTTAAGGCATGTGAAGAGTCATCTCAAAAGATAAATGGTCTCCATGGGAGATGAAGAGTCCTTGCATTCGTTGTACATGTATCAACAGTATCCCTTCATATATCCCAGGCTTGTGTATATAAGAAGGGATAGAGTTGTAAACAACACACTTGAGAGTGAGTCTCTTGCAAATAACAAAGAGGAGTTAGTACAATTACTCTTGTGTCCTTGTGCTTGAGTGCTTGTGTTCGAGTGTTTGAGTGGCACGGTTGTTTGGCATGCTGGTGTACGTCTACCTTCATAGGGGTAGGTTAGTTATCTTGCGAGAAGCTAACACCGTACAGGTTAGTCTCAAAAATTATAGTTGAGATTATACCACTGTAACAAGCGGTATTAGATCTTGAGAGATGATGTCCAACACCTACGATTACATTGCTTACTTGGATGGAGTTGTGTTGGAGATCTAGTCCACACTGGGTACTCATACCCACCACCTACCTCATCTAAAGGACGACATAGGCATGGGATTGTCAGGCATCGATGGATGGGGTCTGCATTCGGTTGATGTGGTGAAGGCACTTGGGGAGAAGATAGAGGAGCTTGAGATTCTGATGCAAGAGATACATGAGGAACTCTCCGTCATCAAGAAGGCAAACACCAACGGGGGTGGATCCAGCGACGTGCGAAGGCCAAATGTCCAAGAACCCAAATCCTTCTAAGGTACACGATGTGCCAAAGACTAGGAGGATCATTTGTGGGATATGGAGGTGTACTTCAAGGTTGTCACGACTCTAGAGGCGGAGAAGGTATCCTTGGCGACGATGTACTTGTCCGACCATGTGAAGCTATGGTGGAGGAGCCACGCATCCGAAGGAATATCAGACATCTCTTCTTGGGATGATCTTGTAAAGGAGCAAAAGGAGCAGTTTCTACCCACCAACATGACTTGGATAGTAAGGGAGGCACTCTGAAGGTTGAAGCAGACAGGAACCGTATGGGAGTAAGTAAGGCAGTGGCCATCGTTGTTGCTGGACATCAAAGGTATGTATGATGAATACAAACTCTTTAATTCATGATGGGTCTCCAAAACTAGGCTCACGACGAGCTTAGAAGGCAAGGGGTGAAGGACTTTCAGACGGCCATCGCTGCAGCAGATGCATTGTTTGACTAAAAAGTTCAACCCACCATAGAGAAGAAGGAAACCAAGAAGCCAAAGAGAGAACATAAAGAAAAGAGTAAGGTAAAGTATAAGAAGATTGGAAAGACAAAGACTTCGAGGGAGGGATCAGAATCCTCCAAGAAGGTAGAGCAACACAAGGAGAAGGGTTGCTTCATCTATGATAGGCCACATCGGGCGTAGGGGTAAACGAAGTGAGAAAAGCTGAACTCCGTGACGGTGGAGGAGAACTCAGATGAAGAGACGCATATCACGAACCTCAAGGTTATGCGCAACGTTTGTCTATGTCCATTGAAGTGGGGCAAAGAGGTAAAGATAGAGGTGGAGCGTGAAGATTCAGAGCTGGTGTATCTCGATGTTGTGGTACACAAGAAGACCCTTTCAGTCATGATAGACATTGTATCAATGCACAACTTTCTCTCCAGCAAAGAGTTCAGGATCTTGGTGTAGGATACGGGAAAAATCCTCAAGCGCGTCACGGAAGCATGATGATCGCATCGAATGCGATCGATAGCGACTAGTCGTACTAGTTGCTCGATACAACAGAATTTAAAAAAATTATTTGATGAAACCACTTGATCCAAGAACACTTCTCGGATCGTTTCATCTAAACCATAAACAAGTAATAGGATTACCTCTTGAAGCGTGGTTGCGATCCAGTCTCTAAACGAAGAGATCTCCTGTCTCAAGTCCGATCCAATGGAGGAGACGCTTGCGAGCGTAGGGATGAATCGTGTGCTCCTCGCAATCCATATTTATGATCCAAGCGGCGGATCTCCTAATCTCGTCACACGAGATCCAATAACTTCTTCACGAGTGAGACGTACCGAAGGAGATGGAGATCCACGAGTAGATGATCCGACAGTATAATGACGATGTTGCATCGATGACGACTCTCACAATGGCTCCATTGTGAACGGCCATTATAAGAGAGAGAGAGAGAGAGATCCTTGTCATGTAGAGAAAGAGAGAGAGAGAGAGAGAGAGAGAGAGAGAGCATTCATAATTCATATTACCTATATAGAAGAGCAAGGGGTGCCTCTTCTTATATAGGGTTTTGGGAGTCCATGGATCCCAATCCATGGACAATAAACAATCAATGGTTGAGATTGATTTGTGTTTCTTTCAATGGCTATGATCTTGTTGTAAAAATACAACAACAATTAATTTCATTTAATTTAATATAAATTGATAAATCAGTATATTTAAATTCAAATCAAATCAATTAATTATCCTTGGAGATAATGAGGAGATAAACCATATCTCCTAAAAAGGGGGGATGGCTACCAACATCTCATAGGATCTCATTATCTCATGAGATCTCATTATCTCATGAGATCTCATTATCTCATGAGATACATTATCTCATGAGATACATTATCTCATGATATCTCTAGGATTTACAACAACAATTGTTATAAATTATTTCACAAAAATACTTCATAATTATCTTGTGAAATATTGCAATCATGCCATTAGAAAAATGTGAATCACATTCGCATCCCAAAACAAAATGTAAATTATATTTTAATTAATCATCCAATGTGAATCCAATTCACATCAATAATTAATCAACAAATATAATTCACAAATAGCTCTCTCTTATATATTATAAATCACATTTATAATATATATGATAAAATGGATAGTGCTATCCACATTATTCATATCCATGATAATTAAATCGTATTTAATCATCTTGGATCTCTATTCTCATGTGCCAAAATAATATGAATCACATTCACATTATTCACATCTTTCATAATTAAATCACATCTAATTATCTCAGATACTCTCCTTATAATATGAATCAAATTCATATTATACATGATAATTAAATCACATTTAATTATCAATTTTCTCGATGCTCGGATACATATATCAACAATGAAATTATCCATGAACTCTTCTAGGATAATGTGCTTTCTCCGTGGATACTTGGAGATAAGGACATGGCGATTGTATTGTTCCACGTATAGTGACTTGGATATTGAGATCACATCTCAAATCCAGATCTCGGGCCTCCCATAGATGCCTGATTAAATCAACACCGCAAATCTAATTTTCTCATTGCATCTGAATGACATTCAGAACAATGTCCAACATTTGAAACAAGATCAGATTACTTCTCTACTGAGAGGAGTCACTAAAAGCCAGACCCGTTTCATCACTCCCTAGGAATGGAAGCGTCATGGTTATACAATCGTTTATGATCACATCACCCTCAGGTATTCCCAACACCTGTAAATCCTGCATACTGGAAGACTCAGAATAAACCTGAGGTATTAGATCAACTTTATATTGTCTAACTTCAGGGTTTTATCAGTAAGTTTCTCATTTGATCATTGGCAGTTGGTATTGATCATATACTTTCCAAAAGCATATATCATACCTTGGTCTTGATCATTTACTTTCCAAAAGTATATATCATGAGTGAGTTCATGTCTTCCGGTTCAGTAGTGTACATGTATGATCCCTTTGAGATATCGTATTACTCATATGCCCTTATATGCACACCAGCGCGTCGGTTTATAGACCTTGATTAGGTCATCAACCTATTGGTCTGCCAAATGTACATACTCAGACATATAGTAACACATCTGTCTCCGGTCAGAGGATGCGTGCCTATATCATGACAGCATACGACATAGGACTTTGGTTATCTCGATCTCGTTAAGTCAATTCTTTGACCTAACTAGTCTGACACCTCCGAATCTCTATTCCTATGCAGAGGACCTGCATCAAGAGGTCTGTCAGATATCAGCCTATGTGAGAAAGGATTGCCATCTCCTACTCTGGCTGGAGATCATCTCTTAATAATCATTTGACGGTGCTTGATGAGTCCTCAATCTAACTCTTTAGATATTCATCCAAGCACCAGCTTCTATGATTCAATAGTTGAACCAACAGCTGTATGATTATTAAGATGGCCATGGTACATAACCCTAATTGTACTAAGGGACCTATTATGCAAATTAGTTATTCTTCATTTCAGATCAGGGAATGATATTCGCAATAACATTTATTGCATAATGGCTCGTTGTGGGCTCACATGTCCAACAATCTCCCACTAGCCCAAAGAGCCATTAATGGGCTAATCATTTAAACCCACACTCATGTGACAATCATAGGCTATAAAAATAGCTAGGTAAGTTGATCAGTCACTCTGTTCCCAAAATACTATGCCAAGTCCTTTTACGGCACTTGCATATCCCTAGGTAACAGTGCTCGCGTCCAATACGAATGTTGCATCTTATGCAACCAATACTCAATCTTGATAAAGAAATTATAGTGTCCTTGACACTATTGCTCAGTAATTATTATAACTAGTATTTCCATAATCCTTATCAAAATACCTTTATTCTTGGAGATCTCTATCTCCCAAGGCATCTACAGTTAAGATCTTTTAGATCACTATCTATAAAGTCTTAGGTTCTTGATGATGAGACTTTGAGATCAATATCTCTAAGTCTTCTCATCTTTGAAGATATTTATTATTATTGTAATCAAGTGTTTTATTTCTATGGTAGGATTAGTAGCAGTTTACTACTCCCACTGCATGGCAGACATCTGACCTTTCGTACACATCTAGCACATACGAAGCTTCTGGCAACCGATGCACAAAGGCAAGCTGTTTTAGCACCATCAACACTTGATATGCTATCCCTTCAGATTGGTCATTACCAAATATTAAGGAAAGGAAGCCTTCCTTGGATAGAATATATCCAGGATGTACCAATAATGTGACAATCACAATTCTCTCTCTTCTCTTTGCTTCTGAACAACTTCAGAACTAAGATCTAAGAGGTATACTTGAGATCATATCTCAAGGTATGAAATAGCCAGATCATAAAACACTTATCATCATCCTTATATCATTCTAAATGATTAGGATATTATCTCCATTTAGCACGATGAACACAAAGGCACTCCCACTAAGCTTCATATGGTTCATCAAGATTCTATCTGAAATCATAACATTTATAATTTCAGCAAATCTTATGTTCCAACAAGAAGCTTTTTGAGTCCATAGATGGATTTCTTTAGCTTTCACACCTTACTTTCCCCAATCATGAAGCCTTGGGGCTACTTCATGTGAATATCCTCAGAGAGGCATTCATAGAGGAATGCAATCTTGACTTCCATCTCGAAGATGTCAAAGCCAAGTTGTGTAGCAATAGTTAGCAATAATCTGATGGGTTTAAGCATGGTTACTGAAGAGAAAGTTTCATAGCAAGCAAGGTCTTCTCTTCCAGTGTGTAGCTCATGGCTACGAACCGAGCTTTGAAGGTCTCTACCTTATCATCAGATTCCCTTTCTCTTGAAGATCCATTTACACCTTTATGGGTCTTACCCATATAGGTGGATCCTCGAGGGTCCATATACAACACTTGTATATGAAGTCTACTTTAGACTTTATTGCTAATATCCATCTTTCCATGTCATGATCCCTAGGAGCTTCATCACATGAAGTCCGATCATTGTCAGACTTAATCGATACATGGAATACATCCTCAAACTCATTTTAAGAGGTATTAATGTTTCATCTTTGATTATCCTTTTAGTTTCCAATTTCAGGAGCCTCATTATCATTCCAAGATTAAATGAGTTCCTTTAATTCATTTTCTTCTTGATTCTCAAGAGTCTCAGCCTCTCAGAATCACCTTCTCAGATATGTAAGAATCTCAAGGTCATAAAGTAGGTATCCCATACCATCCTTTATTTTCCTAATGAAGTAGTACTCTCTAGTGCTTAATTCCAGTTTACTTGCACGGAATCTTATTAAGGATATATAGTGTAGTCTCTACTACATATATACCTAGAAACTAAGGGATAATTACGCTAAAATTCATCATTGATCAAATCATGTCACACATGATCCAATTGTATCTCCCTACAACTCTATTGAGTTCAGGTTTATCAGGAGGAGTGAGATAGAAATGATATTCTTATCTCCATAAGGTATTCTTTGAATTTTATCTAACAGGTACAAGCTACCTAGGTTAGATCAAATTCATTTCATCTTTCTCCAAACTTTGGTTCTAAACCAAAATTGTGAAATCTTTGAACATTTCAAAGGTTTCTCAGGTGAAGAGAAGAAATCTCATATCATACATAATCATCAATAGATATCATATATTCATGATGTTCATTATGATATAGATGATCTACATACATCAATATGTATGAGATCCCGAATACCTTGACATCTTACACCTTTCCCAGAGAAGGGTGTATTGGACATTTTACTTTGAATACTGTATTCACAAGTACGTAAGATTTGAAATTTTAGACAGTATAAAGTTTCATATCTTACTAGTCTATTGATTAAATCAACAGATAAATGTCCAAGACTTGATGCCAGATCATCGTCAAATGATCTTCATCCTCCTACTGATCTTATAAAGGTTTTAATTTTCAGTATTAGAAATCTTAATGAACCATTCATTAATTTTTTTTAATTTTGTGGAGTCCACTAGATGTTAGATTAGTATCTGAAATATATCCATCATAACTCTTTATGATAGTTCTATCTCAGAATTCATGTTTATTTCCAACATTTAGAAACAAGCAATGAGTGTATTCTATCTAGGTCATAGAGACATTCTCCAAGACTGAGGGCTCTCCCACTGAGAATATGAAGTCTATCTATCCAATAGAGATTGCTGCAACAATTACAACAATATCCATGTAGATGACTACTAAACCTTAAGATCAAAATTCTAATCTTCTAATACATATATGCAACCAATTGCAAATGTCATTAGAAGAATGAGATACAATTATTAGACTTTAATCTTATCTTATAAGAAAGTCAATTTCAAAGATCAAATGTAGATTATTTCGATGCAGTATCTGAGTCCTTCTCTAAGGGTCCTAGATAGTCCAGATAGTCATACTATCAATACATTGACTCATTGCAGTATTGGCATTCATCCAACTATCTGGATGCCATATGGAAGTCTCAGAAGTAGGTCAACTCTTTGACTTTCCTTATTGCTAGGGTCAGACCCATGCTTCCACTGCGCTCTCTTTATCTATGACAATCATTGCTCGAGACAAAGGATCTCTTATGTTGAACTCAAAAGATTTCAATATAAGAGAACTTCAACATTTATACATGCTTCGTTTAATTCATACAATATGAATATTATGAAGATTCATGAATGACTTGAGTATAGACAGTAGAATGATGGCATTCATCATTTCTACATCCATCTAGACTCTTAAAAACATTAATTCAAGTAGGTATTCAAATATTTTGAATACATAATCTCTTTCGAGCTACCATTCTGCATAATGTAGAGAACCATGTCATTCACGATTAAATGTCTAGAGCACATATGTATGCCAAAATATCTTCTTTGGTTTTATAAGGATTATTCGACAATTACTATCACCGTCGACAAGTTACTTCCAAAGTACACTCGATGAAAGATCAAGACTATAGAGACATATGAACCCTAAGGTGATGTCTTATTTAATTGTCATACCTCATTATGTTGAGGAATCTTGCACAATGCAACCACATACATTATGTGTCCAATTGCAAGTACAATATTTGGATCATGAGTCCAATCCATGATATTTTACTAGTTATTATTGAGGATAACATTGAGTGGGTTTAATGAAGGATTATCTGAAATAAGAAATTTGCATAAGTATGTATATATATATACATATTTTACATTGATTTAGGAGTTTTTATATCAAAGTTGTCTTGCCTAGTCAACACTGAAAGTTCATTCCCTTAATCACTTTCAATGTAAGAGATATAATTACCATTATATCTCAAGCAAGATCTGGGATCTCCTTCCTTATCTTTGTCACATCTCAATAATATGAGAACTTGTGACTCCGATAAAAAGAAGCGGGAACACATTCCGCCTTGCAAGTCCAACTTGCATCTCTCAATTCGATCTTTAATACCCGGGCCCACCACCCCTAAGGCGATGTTGACCCTTT
Organism: Ottelia alismoides; assembly: GCA_037367405.1. NCBI lineage: Eukaryota > Viridiplantae > Streptophyta > Magnoliopsida > Alismatales > Hydrocharitaceae > Ottelia > Ottelia alismoides. Next base: position 108,870 of record JAZKJV010003150.1, on the reverse strand, counting down.
GTTAATTGAACCAACCGTCAACAGGATTAGAACTCGCTATGCGTAATCCAATATCGCCCCAATAATATGAGGACTCGATATTGGGGTCACTACGTATACGGCCTTACTCTTTCGAGAAGCAAAGAGCCCGATCCAGATGCGCTTGCATACAGGAGCTGTCACTTCAGACAGGCATCTCCTACATACAATCCCTGGCGAAGGAACCCTTCGCCTTGACGGGAGTCCATGGATGTCACTTATGTGATCCTCCATATCATATTCAAATTCTAATTAATCATCATGAATCACATTCATTATGATCAATATTTCCAAGGGAAATACACATATATTCATAAAAGAGTGCTTTTAATTGGATATAATCAATTTAATCACATTAAATTAATTATCAATCCAATTTTCAATCAACAAACTTGATTATTACTTGAATAGTAGGTATAATCTCAAAGTACGTATTATTCGATTTTTAATAACTAGAAAAATATAGTTTGACTTCTCCGGCATTATCGAGTCCCTACCCGTTGTCATGGCCAGTACTGACGAGAGTGGGACGGACCACATACATTGCAACCCGTTACCCCAATGCTCTCCGACTAGACACCATATCCACCTCAAGAAAGGATAATCCCAAATAGATCATTGTGTACTTTGAGATGCTCATCGGTTTTTCAACCGAAATTATACCATATAATATTCATCAAAACCATTTTGATAATATTGTAAGGAGATTTGCTAAACAAATCCCCAATCCTATTCAAGCAAGAGGGTTTTGCATGTAAAAGTTGTCCTACAACTATTGTAGGATAAACTAAGGTTTTTCATGAAAAACAATGTTTGTTGATGAATTCATATCAACCAATTAATGATCAAGATCAACTATCTTATCATCTTGGCTAGTGAAATGTCATTCAATGAAATAATTATCTTTTTAAATATTTCACAAATATTTATCACTAATTATTTCAGAAAATTAACAATTAATTTTCATCAACTTATTTGAATGACTATCACATGGTTCATGATCAAATTTGTCAATTTTCAGCAGTGACCCCTACTCACTAAAATCAACATATCTTGATCAATTTAAATCCAAGTTACGCAAAATCAATTTCCTAAGATTGCTAATTTGATTTATGACAGAACTCAAGTGATATTTCACGAATTTCGAGGCGCATCAAAATAGTAATTAACTCATTAATCATGTTTAGATTCGCAGTTCCCGCAATAGTGAATACATGTTTATTCAAAGGGTCATATCTTGAGCAAATGAAATCCAAATTACATAACTCAGATCCTATGGTTTCCTTATTTAATGGAGAAAAAAATCCAATTGAAAATTTCTGTTTAAACAATTTAAACAGCATCGAAAAATTCAATTAATCAGAGGTGTGAAAATTGAAATGCTAAAATTTTCACGAACCCAATCGAGTCAAAATCTTCGCAGGTTCATGGATCTAATCCAAAACCTTCGACAAACTACCTATGATACTCTTGAAGGATACGGAAAAAATCCTCAAGCCCATCACGGAAGCGTGATGATCGCATCGAATGCGATCGGGAGCGACTAGTCGTACTAGTTGCTCGATACAGTGGAATTTAAAAAATTTATTTGATGAAACCACATGATCCAAGAACACTTCTCGGATCGTTTCATATAAACCACAAACAAGTAATAGGATTACCTCTTGAAGCGTGGTTGCGATCCATTCTCTAAACAAAGAGACCTTATGTCTCAAGTCCGATGCAACAGAGGAGACGCTTACGAGCACGGCGATGAATCGCATGCCCCTCGCAATCCATGTCGATGATCCAAGCAGAGGATCTCCTGATCTCGTCACACGAGATCCAATACCTTCTTCACGAGCGAGACGCACCGAAATATATGGAGATCCATGAGTAGATGATCCGGCGGTATAATGACGATGTTGTGTCGATGACGACTCTCACAATGGCTCCATGGTGAACGACCATTATAAGAGAGAGAGAATTCATAATTCATATTACCTATATAGAAGAGCAAGGGGTGTCTCTTCTTATATAGGATTTTGGGAGTCCATGGATCTCAATCCATGGACAACACACAATCAATGGTTGAGATTGATTTGTGTTTCTTTCAATGGCTATGATCTTCTTGAAAAAACACAACAACAATTAATTTAATTTAATATATATTGATAAATCAATATATTTAAATTCAAATTAAATCAATTAATTATCCTTGGAGATAATGAGGAGATAAACCATATCTCCTAAAAAGGGGGGACGGCTACCAACATCTCATGAGATCTCATTATCTCATGAGATGTCATTATCTCATGAGATACATTATCTCATGATATCTCCAGGATTTACAACAACAATTGTTATAAATTATTTCACAAAAATACTTCATAATTATCTTGTGAAATATTGCAATCATGCCATTGAAAAAATGTGAATCACATTCACATCCCAAAACAAAATGTAAATTATATTTTAATTAATCATCCAATGTGAATCCAATTCACAACAATAATTAATCAACAAATATAAATCACAAATAGCTCTCTCTTATATATTATAAATCATATTTATAATATATATGATTAATATGGATAGTGCTATCCATATTATTGATATCCATGATAATTAAATCGTATTTAATCATATTGGATCTCTATTCTCATGTGCCAAAATAATATGATTCACATTCACATTATTCACATCTTTGATAATTAAATCACAATTAATTATCTCAGATAACTCTCCTTGTAATATGAATCAAATTCATATTATACATGATAATTAAATCACATTTAATTATCAATTTTCTCGATGCTCGGATACATATATCAACAATGAAATTATCCATGAACTCTTTCAAGGATAATGCGCTTTCTCCGCGGATACTTGGAGATAAGGACAGGGTGATTGTATTGTTCCACGTATAGTAACTTGGATATTGAGATCACATCTCAAATCCAGATCTCGGGCCTCCCATAGATGCTTGATTAAATCAAGACCGCAAATCTAATCTTCTCATTGCATCTGAATCACATTCAGATTAATGTCCAACATTTGGACCAAGATCAGATTACTTCTCTACTGAGAGGAGTCACTAAAATCCAGCCCGTTTCATCACTCCCTAGGAATGGAAGCGTCATGGTTATACAATCGTTTATGATCACATCACCCTCAGGTATTCCGAACACCTATACATCCTACATACTGGACGACTCAGAATAAACCCGAAGTATTAGATCAACTTTATAATGTCTACTTCAGGGTTTTATCAGTAAGTTTCTCATTTGATCATTGGCAGTTGGTATTGATCATATACTTTCCAAAAGCATATATCATACCTAGGTCTTGATCATATACTTTCCAAAAGTATATATCAAACCCACAAATTTAGTCAAGCTTCCAAAGCGAGACGACCGTGCACGGAATTTGATTCTTCCCAATATCTCATGAGTGAGCTCATGTCTTCCGGTTCAGCAGTGAACCTGTATGATCCCTTTGAGAGATCGTATTACTCATATGCCCTTATATGCACACCAACGCGCCAGTGTATAGACCTTGATTAGGTCATCAACCTATTGGTCTGCCAAATATACATACTTAGACATATAGTAACAAATCTGTCTCCGGTCAGAGGATGTGTGCCTATATCGTGACAGCATACGACATAGGACTTTGGTTATCTCTATCTCGTTAAGTCAACTCTTTGACCTAACTAATCTGACACCTCTGAATCTCTATTCCTATGCAGAGGACCTGCATCAAGAGTTTGGTCATATATCAACCTATGTGAGAAAGGATTGTCATCTCCTACTCAGGCTGGAGATCATTTTTTAACAATCATTTGACGGTGCTTGATGAGTCCTCAATCTATTTCTTTAGATATTCATCCAAGCACCAGCATCTATGATTCAATAGTTGAACCAACAGTTGTATAATTATTAAGATGGCCATGGTATATAACCCTAATTGTACTAAGGTACCTATTATGTAAATTAGTTATTCTTCATTTCAGATCAGGGAATGATATTCGCAATAACATTTATTGCATAATGGCTCATCGTGGGCTCGCATATCCAACACTTGGGAATTCCCTTTGTGAGGAGCCATTGTCGTGTGAAAATTACCAACTTAAGTCACTACATATCGAAGGTATGGAAAACTGTAATGTCCAGTTAGGTGATTGATAGGGAAAGATACGTTCCTCATGGTACCTCTCGACTACTTCCTAGTCATTTTGGTGAGTCGAGTTCTTGAAGAAAGCAAAGGCATATGTGACTCCTTATCGGGAAAAAGTTTTCTTCATGGCTACAGATAGCCCATGCTTCATCAGGGCCGTCAAAAAGAAGGGATAGGCTGGAGACAACCGCAATGCAAGTCTACAACGGGCTTGATGAATCTTCGATTCATTACATTATTGAGCCATTATCACACCAATCCACAAACTTAAACACATATTTTATACCATGAAATAAATCAAGGGAAGTGCATTATTTATATTATCTATTAGATATTTCATGACTCTCGTAATCAACATACATTAAGCCTTTCTCCCTCTTCCATCATCTAGCAATAGTTTTAAGATGTAATGATTTTCAAATTAATTATCTTATATTCCTTCCTTTTTCTGGACGATTACTTATATTATTAGCAACCTCTTTTGTGTTCCTTGCCCTCAAGTACTTTTTAGCAATACCTTGAAATTTGACTCTCAATTAATATCTTAGCAATTATTATATGGTAAACTTGCACCATGAGCTGAAACTAATTGGAATAGCTAACGTTGTCAAAAAAATGGTGGAATCATCTTTTTATTGTTATTTTAATAATGACATAAAAAATGGATATGATGAAAGGGGGCAACGTTAGTGGGGAATTAGAAAAGGGGCCACTAATGCATTAATGTAAAAAGGCATGAGATGCCTTGATGAAGAAATGACAATACGAAGAGGTGCCAAATTAGTTGTTGCTTTCATAAAGAGGTGCAATGCTAATATGAAGAGATGTCAAGTTAGTTAGTGTTTTTATCAAGAGGACCAATGCCAATATGAAGATGTGCCAAATTAGTTGTTACTTTTATGAAGAGGTGCAATACCAATATGAAGAGGCGCCAAGTTAGTTGGTGCTTATATCAAGAGGTGCAATACCAATATGAAGAGGTGCTTATGTTAAAATTAAGAAGATGCATCCATTGGTGGGAATGACTACACAAATGTGTATAAAAGGGAAGGGAGGCAAAGGGGAAGTAGGGAACAATTGGTGTCCAACACTTCTCTCATTCCTAGTTTCTAGCTTTTCCTCTCCTCATAATCACCCCATCTATTCTTATAATCTATCTTAATTGTTGATGAGAGAATCGAAGTGGTTTCGTCAACTTGTGCATTCGGCCCCCCAGTGAATCTGACTCGTGAGGCTCCACCCTGAGTGCCGCTAAAAATCATCCAACACCACAGACATCGCCAACCCATTTCCTCGGACCCTCTGTGAATCCGACTCCAGAGGCTTCCTCCCAAGTCGCCGAGCATCATATTTTATATCGCTTTTATTTTATTACTTTATATTTTTATATCTGTCTTATTATTTATCTTCTCTTTCGTGCAGTTATTTGTCAAGACTATCGTGACGATCCGTATCTAACGGTGATTATCCTCGACTCTTGGAGAACTGAGATGTGACACGAGGTCCGAGCAAGATTCGTGGTTGTGATCACATCCAACTCGCCTCACCAGGATATCCAATTTCGCAAAGAGTGAACGCGTACGACTCCAAATGAAGGTTGTCGTATAGAAGAGGAGTGATCATGACTTGTCGACCTGCACTGTTGTCTTTTTCAACTTTCATTTCAATATTTGTTATTCAAACAATTTGCAACAAACTCATCAATTTATAAAAGTATTTTTTCTAGCAAAATAAAGTGCAGAATCTTCTTGTCCTTGTGGATTTGACCCTGACTTATCCTATACTTTGTCTTGTGCATAATATAGCTAAGTCCGGTAATTTATTTATTTGAAGTGTATTTTTACGGGTTCGCAATGACTATTCGACGTAAAAATCAGGTATATAAACATTTTGGCTCTATTGTCGGGGACCGGAAATTATATGTGCATTGTTTTATTTCTAAATTTTTTTCTTTCTATATTTGACTAATAATTTTTATTTCATCTTCACAGGTTCCACTTCATCAAATCGACTCGTGTGGAAAAGGATCAATTTTGAATAGCATTTGAGATCATTGACGAAACAACATTACGATAAGTTTTCTCTTACTTAGGTATATATAGGATCTCTAAACATTACTTGTGTGTGCTATATTTATCTTAACAAAAAGAAAAAAAGAGAAATCAACTTCTACTATCTATTTGTGCATAGCATCTCCATATAGTTTCACCTGAATTAAAAAGATCACTAATTGCTTGTCGATAAAGATAAAATCATAATTCAAATTGGACTAATATCAATTGGTCATAAAAAATCTAAAGCTAAAAAAGGATTGTTTCAAAGCTTATGTGTTGCACTCTCTCACAATCTCACAAGCACATATATCCTTAAGAGCAGAGCCCAAATCCTAAGTTCGTAATAGTTCTCTGAAACCCACTTTGCTAAGTACACGTGTCCCTAAGGTGTTTAACTAAGAATGACGAGAGGTTTAAGATCCATGTTGATCTAAGAAAGGCTTGGAACCTATTTACCCTCTGACTAGCCTCAGAACAAAAAGAAAGAACAAAAAGAAAGGCATTGTGGTAATCATAGAATTATTTTAAACCCCTAGATTTCTCGTAAATTTTGGATCATTGTGTGCTTAATTAAAACCTAATTTGTTTGTTGTTTATATTGTGATTGATTGACAAGTGGATACTAGGAAAATCTCATATTTATGTCTTTTAACTAAACCTAGAATCCCCTCTTAGACACATGGCTGAAGAACCAAACTCGTTTATGACTATCATACAACAATTAGAATACATGGCAAAATGATAAGAGACACAAGATGCTTTCCTTCAACAATTACAAAAGCATCAAGGGATAGCACCAACTTCAGGCATCGCATCAGACTACTACAACCTGATCAAATTCATACAACAGGTAGGTCAAACTCAAGAGGTCCAAAAGCAATATATTGAAACCCCTTCCCTATTATCCTCTCAACCACAGCTACCTGCTCAAACTACGCAGTCTATGTTTTTGTCAATGCCTCTCACCAACAAATTGGTCATAACACAATCACCCCAACACAAACTACCCTATCTGAATCCACCCAAGATGTGCAAACATTTGAGAGAGAGAGAGACTACACTAGCATCAAAGTAAGATCACACATCCCATTCCTTAGTATTTTCAGATCAAGAAATAAATCCCATTAACTTAGAACCTCATGAGGATCCTATGGATAATTATGATATTTTCAAGAGTGGGATGTCATTTTGATCTTTATGATGAATCTTTGAATAATGAAGAGAGAGATATAACCAATACACAATCCACACCGACCTTTAATCAAGAATTAGAGAAGCGAATAGGTTCCGTTTCAATATGGGAAGATGAGTCATCGTAATCAGTAGTTGATCTCCAATTCCCTTCTTTCAACATTGAGTCACTTCTAGATCAGGGAAAGTGCATGTCACATGATTATACATGGATCGAAATGAAGGAAACTCTTAAACCAGTCCAGGGGGATTAATGGTTGACCATAGGGGATCTGCCTTGGCATAATCCACTCACGATAGTCATATTTCCTCCAAAGATAGATATACAAGAGGAGCATTTTATGCTAACCATGGATCCCACTTCTGACTATAATCCAACACACCCGCCCTCTCATCTTTCCAAAACTTCACCACAAAATCGTTGTCCACAATGGATTGATCAAAGTATCAAGGTATATATTATAAAAGAAGTCATTTGGGATGATGATTTAAAAGAAGAAAATATTAACCCATTTATGTTAAGGATAGGCCTTACTTTGTAGATAAACATTTTTTAATGAACAGAGGACCACCAATTTTCGATCCGTCCGAACCTGATCCTAACCTATCATATTAATTTGAAGACCCTGTGAAGGAATTTAACCACAATGTTTTCAATATTGATTTCTTCATCATACCGACACCACCTACCACCTTCACATTTATCATTTCACCAAATATAATCATACATAATGTTACTCAATTAGGTGTTCGATTTCTTTTTATGATTCTAAAACTGCATGGACAATATCACTCCGATTTATCCAATACAGATGCCATGCTAACAAGGAATACGGGGTATACCTAACATTGGCGCCCGGGCGTTAAAACCAGCGCACACTTCTTAGATTGGCTAATTTCTTTTCATGACAACTTAATTGTCCAAAAACTGTCTGGAGGGTCCTTTCATTAAAAACAAACAAACAATAAGAAATCTTCTCTAATTTCAAATGTCTACCTGCACCCACTATTTTATCATTCTCCACCAGTTCATTACATCTGCATTTACCATGAGGGCATGGCAAATATTAAGCATTGGGGGACACCACCAAAAAATGCATTTTTTTTCATGCATATAACATCATATTTCTGTACTCATTTCATGTTTACCCTACTTTAACTCTCTAAGATTACATATATGGAGAATAATAGCCTCACTATTAAATACCACATGAAGTATGAGATTTGGAGTGATCCTGAGTTTATAATGCTTATGACTCTCTTTTATCCTTTTACATTTAAATCAAGAGATTTAGCCTCAATTCAACTTTTAACACTTGGTATCAATAATGAACTCAAACAGTATATACTGAAAAGATCAAGATTTTCGTACCGTGATACTAGCTTAACATACAAAAGGCTAAGGGGGTCTGACGATGGTTGTACTCAGAATTTGTGAGATGGTGAGTCCATCAAGGAGTAGAGGAGTAGGGAGTGTTTCCACCAAATATATGTGAGAAGAGAGTCCACTATAAAATATAAGGGAGTGTTCCCAACTGGTCAAACAATTGCCCATTATGCATAATTATTATACACACTTGATAACTTTATACACCAGCCCCTTGCTTGACTTTGTACATATTTATCAAATCCACCACTTCTTTAAAAGTTTCCATTAATAAACCATCTTGTTTCATTCGACTTCTTTCTCCCTCTTCTTCTATTATACATCAAGAGAGATATTCTCGAGATTCTATTCTCCATCTACAAGAAAATACATGTCCTTTTTTGTTTCCTAAGTCCCAAAAGAAAGTATTAAAACATGTTGATTCTCTTGAAAAGTGAAGAGAGATATTGCAAAAAAAGAGAAGGAAAAGGAGAAAAAAGAAGTGTTGCAAAAAAGGAAGTATAGCAAAAAAAGAGATATTGCAAAAAAAGAGAAAAAAAGAAGAAGAAAGAAATGAAGAAGAAGAAAAAGAAGAAACTAGGAGAACCATTGTGTGAAAATTCTTTCTCATGACCATCACATGCCATCTATATCTTCCTCTTCTCCAAAATTACCTTATAATGGGCAATATTGTCACATATTAGACCTTGCTCGTATCTTTCTATAAATTCAAACCTAAGTAAAGTCATCTCCACCAAATAGATTTAACCTAAATACTCCACAAATTAACCCATTATTTTTCTTGCTGGCCAGTTGGATGAAGATGGGTTGAGTGTTAAATTAATTATGAAGTTGGAGCTTGTAAAATACTTTGAGCCTCCATCTCAGGTATTTCCTGGCTTAGTGTATAATAGCTAGAGGATCGTGGATGAAAGCACTTGGTCAATTCAGTACATTTGACACTTGAACCTATCCTCGGGTCTAAAAACATTATTGAGCTAGGTATCATTTAATTCGAATTGAGCAAGACTCTACATTAAGTCATGTCTTGAGGACACTTGAGATGACTAAGCATTGTAAGAAATATTCATTTCTACTCTCAAACTTTATGAAATAATGGATATTTTTTAAATCCCTCAAAGGCTATGTTCTACATATATGTTTACATTAGAGTATTGAGATTCTTCATTTATATTTTGCTAGGGACTAGCAAATCTTAAGTATGGGGGTACGATGAATCTTCGCTTCATTATATTAATGAGCCATTATCACACCGGTCCAGAAACTTAAACACATATTTTATGGCATGAAATAAAGCAAGGGAAGTGCATTATCTGTATCATGTATTATATATTCCACTACTCTGGTAAGAAACATACATTAACCCTTTCTCCCTCTTCTAGCATCTAGTAATAATTTTAAGATGTAATGATTTTCAAATAAATTATCTTGTATTCCTTCCTTTTTCCAGATGATTATTTATATATTAGCAACCTCTTTTTTGTTCCTTGCTCTCAAGTACTTTTTAGCATTACCTTGAAGCTTGACTCTCAATTAATATCTTAGCAATTATTATATAGTGAACTTGGATCAGGAGGTGAAATTAATTGGAATAGCTAACGTTGTCAAAAAAATGACGGCAGCATATTTTTATTATTATTTTAATAATGATATAAAAAATAGAAATGATGGAAGGGGCCAGCGTTAGTGAAGAATAAGAAAAGGGGCCACTAATGCATTAATTTAAAAAGGCATGAGATGCCTTGATGAAGAAATGTCAATATGAAGAGGTTCCAAATTAGTTGTTACTTTTATGAAGAGGTACAATGCCAATATGAAGAGACGTCAAGTTAGTTGGTGCTTATATCAAGAGGTGCAATACCAATATGAAGAGATGCTTATGTTAAAATTGAGAAGATGCATCCCTTTGTGGGAATGACTACACAAATATGTATAAAAGGGAGGGGAGGCAAAGGGGAAGGATCGAATAATTGGTGTCCAACACTTCTCCCATTCCTAGTTTCTAGCTTTCCCTCTCCTCATAATCACCCCATCTATTCTTATAATCCATCTTAATTGTTGATGAGAGAATCGAAATGATTTCGTCAACTTGTGCATTCGGCCTCCCGGTGAATCTGACCCCTAAGGCTCCACCCTGAGTGCCGCTAAAAATAATCCAACACCATAGATATCCGCCAACCATCATTTCCTTGGACCCTCTGCAAATCCGACTCCAGATGCTTCCTTCCGAGCCTCCTACCATCATATTTTATATCACTTTTATTTTATTACTTTATATTTTTATATATTTCTTATTCTGTTATCTTCTCTTTCGTGCAATTATTCGTCAAGACTATCGCGACGATCTGTATCTAATGGTGATTATCCTCGACTCTTAGAGAACTGGGACGTGACACAAGGTTCGAGCTTGATTCGTGGTTGTGATCACATCCAACTCGCCTCGTCAGGATATCCAATTTTGCGAAGAGCTAACACGTACGAGTCCAAATAGAGGTTGCCGCATAGAAGGGGAGTGATCATCACTTGCCGACCTGCACTGTTGTCTTTTCCAACTTTCATTTCAATTTTTTTATTCAAACAATTTGCAACAAACTCATCAATTTAAAAAGGTATTTTTACTTGCAAAATAAAGTGCAGAATCTTCCTGTCCCTGTGGATTCGACCCTGATTTACCCTATACTTTGCCTTGTGCATAATATAGCTAAGTAAGGTAATTTATTTGTTCGAAGTATGTTTTTGTGGGTTCTCAATGACTATCTGACATAAAAATCAGGTACTTAAATGCTCGGAAATACGCCTCAACAGGGCTAAAGAAAGAGGAGACAAAGTACTTAGCTATGGTATGTGTCGAAGAAGAAGGCAAAGTAATACAATCATGCCATAAGGCAGTACAGAAGATGATGGGTGAGCTTAAGGACGTGATGCTGAAGGAGTTGCCCAAGAGCTTCCATCGAAGCGAGATATGGATCACACCATCGAGATACTGCCATATACGGTGCCCCCTGCACTTGCACCCTACAAAATGCCCCTGCACATCTGGAGGAGTTGCGGAGACAACTCAAGGAGCTAGTGGACGCTGGTCTTATGCATCCAAGCAAGACCCCATATGGAGTACCGGTGTTGTTTCAGAAGAAGAAATATGGAAGCTTGCGGATGCACGTGCACTACCGCAAACTGAATAAGGTTACGGTAAAGAACAAGTACCTCGTCCCAAGTTTCGAAGACTTGTTTGCTCACTTGGTCTAGGCCAATTACTTTTCAAAGATGGATCTCAGGTCGAGATGCTACGAGATCTGCATCAAGGAGGGAGACGAATCAAAGATAATTTGTGTGATGTGTTATGGCTGTTTTGAGTTCCTTATTATGTCGTTTAGGTAGACTAACACACCAGCTACATTCTATACCCCGATGAATGATGTCTTCCATAAGTATATCGACTATTTTGTTGTGACTTACTTGGACGAAATAGCGGTGTATAATAGGACCATGGAGGAGCATGGCAAGCATCTGTGGATGGTGTTTAAGAAGTTGAGGCATGAGTGATGGTACTTGAAGTTGAAGAAGTGTGCCTTTGGTCAGGAGACCATCTCCTTCCTCGGCCATATCATTGGTGGATGCACGATATGCACGTAACCTAGGAAGACTCAGGTGATTGAAGAGTGGACAATACCATTAAAGACTACAGAGCGGTGATCCTTCCTCGGATTGGTGAACTACTACAGGAAGTTCATCAAAGGATATTCCAAGAAGGTGGCACCCCTAGTGGACTTACTTCAAAAGGATCAACCTCGAGATGGATGCATGAATGCCCAGAGGCATTCTAGAAGCTGAAGACGGCAATGGTAGAAGAGTCAATTCAACGACTTCTAGACTTCGATAAGCCATTTAAAGTCCACACTGACGCATCTGACTATGCACTTGGAGGTGTATCGGTGTAATATGGGCACCCAATGGCGTATAAGGGCCACAAGCGAAACCCAACAGAGAGGAGATATTCTTTGCATGAGAAGGAAATGACAACCATGGTCCATTATCTGAGGACATGGAGCCACTACCTCCTCATATCAAAGTCCATGGTGTAGATTAATTTAGGTTATTTTTAATTAATTATATAAGTTATATACAAGTGTAAAATAAATAAATTATGTTATTTATATGTACATATACCTATATATACAAAGCTTTTATTTTTAAATAATTATTTATATAAGTATATATATATAATTTATTAATTTACAATATTTTATAAGGGTTTTAATAATGTTTTCGTTTGATTTTTAGGAATTAATTTTTAGTTTAAATAAATAGGTATATGTACAGTATATACAAAGTGATACCTATATAATAGCTTTTTTTGGTTTTGTAATTTTTATTTGTATTTTATATAAGTCAGTTACAATATTTACAATTAATTGAAAATAAAACATATACAAATATATACAAGAAAATAAATAAATAATGTACATAGTATACATAGGTATCATACACAATAGTACCTCAAATAGCCACATTTCACACCTTAACTCTGATTTTTATGAAATCACCTCCATTTTAAAGATTATTTAATTTAGAGTACAAGATGAATTTGGAGTTTTGGTGGAGAAGATATTGATCTGACAAGTTGAGCTTTGTGATTATTTGAGAGTGTTGTAATTTACACAAGTACAATGATTTTTCTTGTAATTATTTTTATTATTTACAAAATATTTTTATGCACAATTTTCATGAAGAAAATAATTGTATTTGAGTATGAATAAATTGATGAAAAGAATGTGTATTATATATAGTAACGTGCAAATGATGGATATATACAAGTAATGGTTGATTTTCTGAAATTTCAATATTTTAGGCCTTATCTCCTCCTACTTTATTTCTTTTCGATTAGGTCAAGTCTTACCTACTCTCAGGTATGAGTCAGCATGTATCTATTACATATATACAGTATTTATTTCTTTATTTTTCCATTGTTTCTTTAATTATTTATTTTAGGTTAAAATAATGACAAATATACAATATTTACATAAGAACTAGGGTTAGAAAAAGAATGGTTTTATTGATATTTACAGGTGTTTTATTAAGGGATTTTAAGCTAAAATAAATGAATAGAGATGATGAAATGCATATTCATCACCATCACACCACTTCATGATTTCCTTCGTAACTACATCCTGCATGGTTGGATTCAGACTTCTTTGAAATTCTTGAGACAGCTTGCAATCATCTTCAAACTAGATGTGGTGTGAAAATAGAGCCATATCTATCCATGGAGATCGATACTTTCCAACCAATTTCCTTGTGATTCTTTTCAACAATCTCGAGAAGTCGAGATTCATGATCCGAGGTCAGCCTGCTACCGATGATTACTAGATACATGTGTTCCTCACCTGCAAGGACATCATACTTCAGACCTACCGAGAGATACTTGAGTTCTGGTAATTGTTGAGCTTGCTCCGTCGTAACTTCGAATATCGTGTTGGTAGATGGTTGTTCTGCTAATTTCAATGAGGTGTTGCTCACCTTTGTTGCTGCTAGCTCTGAAATAAATGTGCCAAATATATCTTCAATGAATTCTTCATGTTTGGTCGAACATGAATCTTATTCAAACATGTTGATCAATGATCAGGATTCTAACTCCCAATCGACAAGGAAGCATGGATTGACTGTGTTATCTAGGTCTTCCTCTGAAGAGAGGAATTCCTATGTGAACTTGCCATTTAGAGAAATTGATGGATCTTTGATATCCACAGTATCACAATCCTCAGCTGATGATTCTGGCTTCCCTCCATCAGATGTTGCTTTCGTCTCATTGACCATATCTATGGTAGTGGTGTTAGTACTGGAGAGAAAGGTGATCTTCCCAAACTCGTAATCTACAACCGCATCGGTTGTGCGAAGGATTGGTCGACGAAGAATAACAGGGGACTAGAGTAATGGTACAGAGGAATCCATGTTTAGGACCACAAAGTAAACTATAAATTTCATGCCTTGCACGGTTACGATAATGTCTTCCAACATACCTCTGGGCCACTTAACGGATCGATCTACAAATTGCAGGATCATTCTTGTGGGTTTGAGTGGTCTAATCCCAGATTCTTTAAGTAATGTGGAGGGCATAAGGTTGATGGAAGATCTGTGATCAAGTAGGATTCGCTTAAATATCTGATCAAAAATCGAGCATCTGATGTCCAGTGCTCTCTAGTCTTTCTTTTTCTATGGGAGGTCACTGATTGCATTCAAGTGGCCATGGTCAAGATATGCTTCTCTCCTCCACTGTGTCTGTTCTTGTGGCTCTGACGCTTTGAGGTATATGCTTGTTTCAATCCTTTCTTCACATGTGGTATGAATTCCATGACCTTCATAAGAGGTATTTTTAAAACAAGATTTTCAATAATCTCAACAACATCATGGTCGGACAATGCATTTTTCAAATTTATATTTTTTGGCATTTTCATATATTCAGGAAATGGAATATTCACAGAAGAAAATTCAGAGTTCTTAATTACATCATTTGTACATATGGTTGGCCAAAAGGTGGGTTTCCATGCAAAACAAGTAAAAATATATCTGCATCAGTTTGGGCTTCATCAGACAGGGCTGAAAGTGCTGTTGACGCATGATCCTCCCAGTATGGTCCTTCTTGACTTTGGCAATTCATTTATTTTGTAAATATTTATTTTGTTGATTTTTTTGTAATTTTCTGCTTGATGGTGGTGGTGGGTGGGTGATGTTGCTCCTCCATCATCTTCTTCCTCACCTGGCTCGGCAGTTGTACCAGATGTTGCATAAGATGACTCGCCACAAGCAGTGGTCGATGGTTGCAACATTATCGCTACTAAGAGTCACAAGATTTGATAAAATAAAATCTGAAATACCTGACTTGGATGGATCGATAGAGACATTCAAACTACCTGCTCTTTGCACTTGATTTTTTGGTGGCAGTGAGGTCATCGAGCTTCGGGGACATCTCTACGCAATCGAACATTGGGTTTATAGGAGCCATCGCAGATGATTCAATGTGTTGATCATGTTGGGAGTGATACTACGGAGATTGATGATGGGAATGTTGTTGATTGTGGTGAGGAGGAGGGAGTTCTGACTGATGAAATTGCGGAGGAGGATAATATTGATTTCGAGAAGCAGTTGTGTAATTGTTGTATGACTAGTATTGACAATATGTGGGCTTCTTACATTATTGATTATGCCACCAGTTGTTCTCGTATGATGTAGGTTGGTTTTGTAGAAGCTGATGCGATCCCTGGACAAACATCCCACTGATGGGATGTTGATACGGTCAAATAGCCGAAGATTTACCATGATGCTGTCTTCCCGAACATGCTAATTGGGTATAGTTGTTCCAGATTCCACTCACCTCTTGAATGACTGGTGATGGTGGGAAAATAGGGGGGTGGGGCTCTGGCTGATAGAGTACAATCTGCTGAGACGGTGGTGGTGGTGCCTACATGTAATATACATCTTGGATCTGAGTTTGACTTGCACTCAGGTGAGGTTGATGTGGCGATGGTAACTCCTTCGTCTCAGCAGGAGTGGTGGCTACCGGGCTTGCAGACTGTACACATTAATGGTGCTCATAAGCAGCTCCAGCTGCTTTGAAATATGATCCAATTTTTCCAGGTGTTGGGTCATTTGTTCGATCATGGATAGTTTCTCGAGATCCTTTAATCACTTATCAGTTATATTGACCTTGAATAGGTGGCTCCGTATGATGGTGACGTTGGAGCTCTCATCCCTATCCCCTTTACTGGATGCCACCATATTCACTGGATTGAGAAGGATTTATGGCTACCTTTGATATGCTTTGGAAGAAGATAGAGGTCCTTCCCTTTAGCCATCTCCTTAAAGATCTACCAAATGATGTCCTCATCCTTGTTGAAATGATAGCCACCCATGCAACATCTACAAGCCTCTGACTTTCTGGAGTCAGGCCCTCGAAGAAATGTTGGACCAGGCTGGCCCTCGGGATGTCATTGTGGGGGAACTTCTCTTGTAAATCATGGAACCTCTCCCAAACATCATGTATGGACTCATGCGGTCCTTAGGAGAAGCTACTGATATGTGCTCGCATCTGAGTGAGACCATCAAGTGGATAATATTTTTAGAGGAATGCATATTTCAGTTCATCCCAGGTCATCACAACCTTCCTTGGATGATTGATCCAATAAAGAACCTTATCCTGAAGGCTGAAGGGGAACGTAGTCATCTTTACTATGCGCTATGGAATGTTGGGGTAGTCAGTGGCACGAAAGATGTGAGAGAACTGTTGAAGATGGATTTAGGGCTCTTCATTTGTTTTCACGTGGAAGGAGGGAAGAAGAGTCAGAAATTGTGGCTTCAATTCAAAATTCCTATCGATTATAGGGATCCGTATCCACTCTGTCATCTATCCAGCGCCAGGATTATAGATTTCTTTGAGAGTAGGCTTGAACCCTCTCTCCAAGACTCGTCAACAGGCCCTCCATGGTGTCCGTCTTCTTCATCACCTCCTCTTCCTCCTCCTTTGTTCTCTTGCTCCTCAGGTCATTCAGCACTTCTTAGAATGCAATTTAGGAAAGATCATGATCTGTCGACTATTGTTGGATGGCTTGGATGGATGCGAGCAGCTATGCATTCATGGTGTTCTAATCCGATTGTCCCTGATCTGACCGATTCAGTCACTTTCCTTGAGGAGACATCTATGATTTTGATTCAGAGGAATTGATCTGCAAGGGGTCCAGTGTTAGCTCTTGATCTGCATCATGAAATATACCTCGATTAGACTGGCAAACTGTGGCACCAAGTGAAATGGATGATCTGGACTTACGGACAATTCTAGATGTATGTGAATGGAGCATTTGATATTGACTAAAATAAAATCCCATCCATAAGGGGTGAAAGGCAAGACAAAAGTGATCTCGGTTTATTGAAATATAGGAATAAGTAGAGGAGTCTGAAGATCAGTTCGCAAGATTCAAACCAAGTTCTCGGCAATCGCCTCGAATTATTGAAGATGTCGAAATCATGGAATCGATGTTGGTGTCGGCTGGGCTCCGACTAAATCATCCATGAGATGAAATCTTGGAAAAAGAAGAAGAATATTAGATGTGGAATAGGAGAGTATGATGATAAACAATATAACGAGATGAAACGGAGATAAGAAGGCTCACAATGAGTGGAATAAAAAGAAATGAAAACATATGAAATAGAAAAGGGTGCAAATGTGCAAGACTGGATCTTTGACCTTGAATCTAATCCAAACAAACACAATACAAGTATGGATTCATCAACTCACACAGATGAAGCTGTAAGAGTTCGGATATTTTAATCTTTACAATTTTATTGTTATTTTTTGGCAATCTTTGAACAAGTCCTTAAAGGCTAACCCTATTAGAGAGTGAGTACTACCAGAAAAGTATCTCATTCTTTCCACTTCCTTTGTAACATGCAGCCTGCACTTTTTCAAGAGAATCCCTGATATTGGGTCTGGATCCACTACCCAGCCAAAGAATAGAGAAGGAAGCTAATAGGTGAAATAACTACTTCCCCCACAAGTGGAGTACTCGTACGCATGATGAGAAAAACACACCCATGAGGATGTGGCCTAAGCTCAATACTTCATACCAGGTCGAATGTTATACACAAGGTGAGAAAACCGTCGTCGACAAGGCCCTACTCGCCTACGTACGGTAGAAGCTCTAATACTTCATGAATCTAGTCAATAACAAGATAGTATTCAGAATGGGTTTTGGATTCTAATCCTTATGGGTCATGCTTCACTCGGTCTAGATATTACTTGAAAACAATGAGGGCTTTATGAACCCCAAACAATAGTGGCATGTTATGAATTTTAATTTAGGTCAAAATTTAATAAACGGACTCCTCGTTTTAACTTTTTTATTTTCACTTTTTTAGTATTTTTCAAAATATTTCACCTAAGGATTTTTTGTATTTTATTTAATTTCCTAAGTGATAAAAAATTAGGAGAGAATGCAGAAAGTTCTTGCAGATTGACACTAAGGTGGAAATATCACCTTAGTATTTTATGATGCATGTAAAGTAAGAAGACTTACAGTGCTTCCCAGCTCTTTCCATACGGGACGCAAGACAGAAATTTAAATTCTACACTACATGAGATGTAAGATGGTGAAATCACCCTAAGTAGGAGCTGCTATTAATCATAAAGAACCGGATTAATTTGAGCTAAGTCCAAAAGTAGATTTATATGAGCATGCATATAAGTGTTTGGTCCTAATTTTCTCGACCAAGCAAGTCCTAAAATCTAAGGGCTCATTCATAGAAAACAAAGAAAAAGAAGGTAGAAAACTTAGATCGCGGGAAACGTATAAAAACAACGGGAAAAATGGAGAAACAAAGAGTAGAAGGCGAAGAAAATGTGAAAAAGTCAACGAGGCTCCCAAGTGAACAATCACTTGGGAAATGGACCTCGGATAGTGAAGTGTCCAAAAATGTCCAAGTACATGTATTATTACAAAATTATAATGAAAATATATGACTCGCAAAAATAAAAAATCCACACTAAAAACTCTGCTCTTCTCTCTATCTCTCTCGCTCGCTCTCTCCAATTGGCTCAAAAGAAGAAGAGTCAATCTTTTCGCAGCTCAGGTGCATTGGCTTCCTAAGAAGTTTCCTTCGCCGTGTGGTCCCTTGTAAGAAATTCAAAAAAGAAAGCGGTCAGATACATAAACATAGTTATTTAGTAGAAGAAATAAAAATAGAGAATATACAAGTGAATATATACACTAAAAACTTAAGCGTTTCTCCCCAGCAACAACACCATTTGATAGTCAGACGGTCATGAGAGATCCTAGCGTCTGATCTTGGAGGGCATACGGTGTTTGACAAGTCAAATCTGGCAATCATCATATCGACACCGCGCTCGGCTGTTGGATATCAACAACCAATTGAATCAACCATTAACCTACAATCTAAGATAAATCTATGAGCATGTGTGACTCAAATTTTATTTTTACTTTAACTCTACAAAATATGTGTATAGTGAATAAGTGTAGATTGTGTAAACACCGAGAGCAAATACATGGATAGGTAAATAACTATTGTCAACAAAATTAAAAAAAACAATTATTTTGTGCTTTTTCTACTTTCTTTATTTTTTTGAATTTTAATAATATTTAATTTTTACATATTTTATTATATTTTTATGTTTTAAATTTTATAATTTTATTTTCTATTTATATTTTCTACTTTTTTATTCCTTTTTCTTTTTTATATGTAATAAGCATATATAATTATATATTAATATAATATTAATAATGTATAAAATATAAATATATATAACATATAAAATCTAGAAAATACAATTAAGTACAGTTCTTTTTATTTTTTAAAAGGTATTCAAATATATTTATAAATTTTTACAATAATAATGATATTAATATTACTAAGGAAATAAGTGTATATATAGTTAATGTAGGTTTTTATATTTATAAATATAGATAAAATATCAAATTTTACAAAATTAAATCTTTTTGTGTTTTTCTAATTTTTCTCTATTTTGTAACATTTTTATATAATTTTCGTTGATTTTAGCTTTTTAAAATCTGAAATACTTCAAAACATAGAGATAATAAATATGTTGAATTTTTTGAGAATTAAAATCAGAAATTAGTGCAAAATTTCTCAAAAATATTTTTTAATATGCAATACGTAATATAGATAAAAAAATATACATAAGAAAGCTATTTTTGGATTTTCTATAATTTTTACAAATTTTTATATGGCTAGGCGGGCTTTCTGATTTTTTTGGGTTTTTCTTTTGTATTTTTTGTGATTTTTTGGACTATAGAAATTTTTAATAATAATATATAATATAATTTTTTGGAATTTTAAAATTGATTTTCTATTATTCAATTTCTATATCTAACTATGGCTATAAATAGCTCCTAAATGATTTTCAATAAATAAAAAATACAAGTTAAATACCAAATATAAATCACAACATGAACAAGCAATATTTGAAGCATTTATTTTAATTTTCCTAAATTTTTGCACTCATAGGAGCTTTTTAATTAAAAATAAAAATCACATGATTTACAATGTAATGCATGGGTATTTTGTAATATAAATAAAGTACGAGGGTGTACATGCAAAATACCCAAAGTTTTAACACTGATATATATATTTTTAAGCACTAAAAATAAATACTAAAAGTGGAAGGGCACCATTGAATTTTTTTCCAACTCATTGGGGGACTATGTGAGCCAAGCTGGCGTAGACTAATATACAATATACAAGAAAGTTTGAGGGGTCCTTGCAATTTTTACAACACTTTTTAAGCTAGACATATTATTTACATGACCAAATATTAAATACGTAGTAGCAGAAGGGTTACTTAGTAACTCACCCCTAACGGTGCGCGGTCAAAGGGTTGAGAACGCTCTACGTGTCTTGATGAGCAGTCTTGGAGGATGTTGGTTCGATTTCGATTCAACAACCTAGATTAGACTGGGCCAAAGACTCAATCTGACGATCTGGAGGAGGATCGGAAGAACTCTCAAGAATAAAGCTCTGGTGATCGTTGGTTTCTGATTCCGGCTGCTTCCACCCATCGTTTGCTTCGCTGAAGACTTCCTATCTTCCTAACGATCTTCTGCGTATGCAGGCTCCTTCAAAAGAGGTTGGGTCCCTGGAGCTTCAGCCACTTGTATATCTTATTCGAGTTTTGGCATCGTGCTCCAGGTGGTCTTCCTCGTCGCTCACCTTCACACAAAAATGACGACGACGAGAGGGTCGAAATCGACCCCCCTGAAGCTCTATATGCATGAGGGAATGGCTAGGCGATGGATCTCCGACGATGGCAGAGGAAGAGGGCTCGGATTCCTGCTTAATCCTTGTGGGATCAAAGGGAAAATAAGGGGAAATGATGGTGAACGTGATAAGGAAGAAGATGAGGGAGATTGGGGGTCAAGACAGTGGCTCAGAAGATGGAATTGGAGCTACAGCCTAGAGCACTAGTGAATTTAAAACCTAAAATTAAACTATTCTAAGTATAGATTAATGAAAACTACACCTAATATACTAGAATGAATTGCAAATTAAATAATGTACCTAGCAGCTCAACAAGCACTGGAAATTGGATCAGATGAGGCATCGCCAAAGGAGCTCCAGCAGCACGTGGATCGCATCGCCCTCACCTTTATCGACGCTGTGGAGGACTAGAGCTTAGAGATGTCACCAAGGAGCGTCAACAGGGATGTTCCTCTTGGGGTTACAGGCTAAGAATAGGGATCAAATTTAAAAAAGGGGGGTGGAGCTTCGATTTTATACATGTGGTAAAGGGCAAAAAGGGGAAGAAGATGGCGAGGGCAAGGATGTTGGTTGGTGAGAAGTAAGAGCATGGTAAGGTAGAGGGATGGTAGGGTTGCATGAGGTGGTTGGCTCGATGAAGATGGAGAAAATGTGGAGGAATAAGAAAATGGAGAAAAGGGAATAGTCACGAGGTTCTAACAAAAGATGAAGTTGAGGCCAGACAGTTGACCAAGGGTCAACGATCCACACTCTCTGGTTGGTTCACGTGGACCAACTATAAATTAGGGATTTATAAATACCTTATTAAACTGATTGAAAATAGTAAATGAATTTATTAATTTTGGATAAAATATGAAAGATATTTGTTATTTTATGTAGTATTTAATTCTGATTTGTATTTTTTACAAGTTAATTTATAACATGCTAATATTTACATGTATATAGGTACATAGACATGTATTTTATGTATTTTATTTTTATTTTATACTTTATATTTTATTATTTTAAAAACATAATTTATATATTTATAAATTATTTAAATACACAATACATATTTTAAATTTATTTTTTTATTGCATTTATATATTTAAATAATTATGTATATATATTATTGGTTTGATGGGGCTACCCCCCGGTCATTTTTCCACTTTTTTTTATTTTTTGAAAAAATATAACCATGTATATTTATTTATATATCCCTCCAACATGCCATCCAAATTTCATCAAAAACAAACATTATGCCCTCTGTCTAGAACAGATTATAACAATGTTTAGACCATTAAAATTACATGTTCTAGATGAAGGGTATTGGAGTCCCTATTTTTGACGAAATTCAAATGACATATTGGAGGGATATATAAATGAATATACATGGTGATATTTTACAAAAATAAATTGCGAAAAAAATGGTTGGGGCAGTTTATAAGGGCTAACCCCATTTTTTCCATATATTATAGATGTGTTATAGGTATACCTTATCTATGTATTAAATAGCTTTATTTATTTTAATACATTTTGATGGTTAGATTCTGATTTTATTATTTACATGAATTTTTAATAATATTTACAAATATATAAAAATATAATAGAGTGAAAATATAAAGAATAAAAATATTGAATATTATATACGTGTATAGTGCACAATGAGGGCCCAAAAACCAACTCTTTCATCTTAACTCTTAATCGAATGAAACCTCCTTCATTAAATAGATAATTTAATTTTATGAATAATAAAGGTGAGTTTGGTGAATTTAGAGTTTGTATAGAGAAGATACAGTTCTTTAAATTTGTCTTTGACGCTTTTTATTTTGTGTGTACTAGGCACACTGTGCATTATTTTTTAATGAAATAAATTTTGTTTTTTTTTATATTTTTATGAATAAAAATATGTTGACGATTTATTGCTTTGAGTTTAAAAATAGGAAAATAAAATAGGTCCCAAAATGTAATTATTGGGCTATAAAACTAAGGTATTTAGGATGTGTTTTCTATACAGTTGGTAGTCTTATCTGTTGGGGACTGATTCGATCAAGCACCACACGACTAGAACCACAATCGAAAAAGAAATCCCGCACAATCTCATAAGACAAGGATTTATAGTGGTTCGGCAATATGCCTACTCCACTTGCTCACATTAGACTCTCTTTACTATTGCTTGAATGATGTTCGGATACAATATGTGGTGCCACAAGGCTCCTTTTATACTACAACAAAAGAATACCAAGCATTCAGCAATCCCCACCATCAGCTCTTAGCCAATCAGGATGCAGGATGTGGATTAAGCATCTCAGCAATCCAACCCAACACCTCTCAGACAATCAGAATGCAGGAGGTGGATCAGACACCTCAGCAATCCAGCCCAAGAGCTCTCAGCCAATCAGAAGGCAAGAGGGAGATCAGCCACATTAGTAATGCTTTCAACTTGTATTCAACCAATCTGTCTTCACAGGATAAATCTCAACAATCTCCCACTTGAAGACTGATTTGTAGTACACACCACTTCTTCAATAGTCCTGGTGTGAGTTTTTCCTTGTCTTCTATGCTTGAAGACCAATAGAAGCTTAACATGTCTTCAGCTTCTCCACTGTTACAGACTTTGTGAACATATCATCAGGATTTTCTAGTGTGTGGATCTTCTTCAACTTAAATTGACCATCTTCTAGCTGCGTCCGAATGAAGTGGTATTTCACATCAATGTGCTTAGTCCTTGAGTGAAAGACCTTGCAAGATGAATTGCACTTTGACTGTCGCTGGATAATTGACAATCTTCACATTCTTTATTCAGTTCTTTCATCAAACCTTTCAACCATATCATTTCCTTGCAAGCTTCTGTTGCTGCCACATATTCTGCTTCCGTGGTCGAGATTGTCACTATCTTCTGGAGCCTAGAGATCCAGCTAATGGCTCCACTCCCCAGGGTAAAGACATACCATGTTGTGCTTTTCCTGCCATCGATATCTCCTACAAAATCTGAGTCCACAAAACCTCGAATGGAAATGTTAGTGTTCCCATAACACAATGACACGTTAGAGGTACCTATCAAATAACGTAAAATTCACTTCATAGCCTTCCAATGTTCCTTATCAGGATTTGCCATGAATCTGCTCACAACTTCCACTGCATGAGAGATGTCTGGTATTGTGCAAACCATTACGTACATCAAACTATCAATAGCAGACTGGTAGGGTACCTTTGACATCTACTCATGCTCCTCCTTCGTAGCAGGTTCTTTCTCCTTTGAAAGTTTGAAGTGGCTTCCTAAAGGAGTTAGAGTAGATTTTGCATTTTTCATATTAAATCTCTCTAGTACCTTCTCGATGTAATCTGATTGAGACAATCTCAGCTTCTTGTTCTTCATGTCTCTGCTAATCTGCATTCCAAGGATTTTCTTTGCAGGACCTAGGTCCTTCTTTTCAAACTCCTTAGACAATATTGCCTTCAGATTTGCTATTTCTTCCTTGCATGAGCCTGCAACAAGCATGTCATCTACGTACAACAATAAAATGATGTAAGACATATCAAGCTTCTTGAAGTAGCAACAATGGTCAGCATGACATTTGTGGAATCCAGTATTTCTCATGAAATCATTAAACCTTTTGTACCATTGTCTCGGTGCTTGCTTCAAGCCATAAAGGATTTTTCTGAGCTTGCATACCATGTCTTCCTTTCCAGTAGCTACATAGCCCTCTGGTTGTTGCATGTAGATGTCCTCCTCAAGATCTCCATGGAGAAATGCTGTCTTAACATCCAACTGCTCCAAATGTAGGTTCTTAGCTGCAACAATGCTCAATACTGCTCTTATGGTTGAGACCTTTACAATAGGTGCAAAGATCTCTGTGAAATCAACTCCTGCTTTATGTTGAAAGCCCTTCGCCACTAGCCGAGCCTTGTATCTAATGGAACCATCAGCTTCCTCCTTCACCCTGTACACCCACTTGTTATGCAGAGCCTTCTTTCCCTTCGGTAGTGGGACTAAGTCCCACGTTTTGCTTTTTGAGAGGGAGTTCATCTCCTCATCTATGGCTAACTCCCACTGATTCCTTGCCTCACCTTGTATAGCTTCATCAAAGCATTCAGGCTCACCATTATCAGTCAGCAATATATAATTCAAAGAAGGTGAATACCTTGCAGTGAGTTTGTTGATTCTGGAAGATTTCCGTAGTACCGGAGTTTGCGGTTTATTCTGTGGGATGAGTTGAACATTCTCATCACTTGGCTGTGATGTGCTTTGTTCAGGAGTTTCATCAAATTCCACAAAGTCTGGCTCTTCCGTTGTCTTTCCTTTTATCAATTCATCCTTGTATAAGGAAGACTCATTGAATGTGACATCAATACTTCTAATTGTCTTCTTGTTCTCTAAATCCCACAATCTATATCCATAGTTATCAGTACCATAGCCGACAAAAATACACTTTCTTGCTTTGGTATCAAGCTTTCCTCTGTTTTTTCCTGATCAATGTGAACATAAGCTATGCATCCAAAGACATGTAAATGAGAAAGTGTTACCTCCTTTCCTATCCACGTTTCTTCTGGAAGATCCCCATCTAAAGCAGCAAACGGACCTCGATTGATTAAGTATGCAGTTGTATTCACTGCATCAGCTCAATGTCACTTTGGTAGACCTGCATGTAACCTCATGCTTCTCGCACGCTCTAGAAGAGTCTTGTTCATGCGTTCAGCAACACCATTCTGTCTGGGCTTTCTTGGGACCATCTTCAATCTCTTGATCCCGTTCTTGGCACAATTTGATTCAAACTCCTCACTGCAGTATTCTCCCCCATTATCTGACTTGAGACATTTCAACTTTAAACATATCTCAATCTCAACTATGGCCTTCCACATTTTTAAGGTCTCAAATACATCGGATTTATGTTTGATAAAATAAACCCAGAGTTTTCTAGTTGCATCATCAATGAAAGTAATGAAATAATGAGATCCGCCAAGGGAAGGTACCTGAGATGGACCCCATACGTCTGTATGAACCAGCTCCAGTCTTTCAGTTTTTCGTACTCTTGCAGTCTTTGTAAAACTGACTTTCTTCTGTTTTCCCAAGATACAATCTTCACAGTAGTCCAGATCAACGGTCTGCAATCCCAACAACTTTTCCTTCTTCTGCATGATCTTCATTCCTTTTTCGCTCATGTGACCAAGCCGTCTATGCCAAGTATTAGCATCACACCCAGATGATGCAACATTTATCCTATCATATGAACCTAATGCAATATACAGGGTTCTTTCTTTCTTACCTCGAGCAAGGATCAATGATCCCTTTGACATCTTCCACGAATCGGAATCGAATGATGTCACCACGCCGCTTTCTGATAGTTGTCTGACAGATATGAGATTCCTTGTTAAACTGGGTACATGTCTAACATTCTTCAATCTCAAGAAGCCACCATTGGGTTGGGATATGTCAATGTCTCCCTTTCCAATTATGCTGCAACATTTATCATCTCCCAGATATACCTTTCCAAAATCACCTTTCACATAATTTTGGAGGATATCCTTTTGTGGAGTGGTATGAAATGAAGCACCCGAGTCCACAATCCATGACTCACTTCTAGCATCTGCAACACATACTAAGGCATCGCTATCATCATCATCAGTAAGGTTTACAGTGTTCTTACCTTTGTCATTTTCTCCTTTCTGCTTTCTTGGGGCCTTGCATTCTGTCTTGTAATGTCCCTTTTGATTGCAATTCCATCAGACCACAGACTTCGGATTTCTGGATTTGGATCTTCCTCGTACCGACTTTCCCCTAGAATGCTTTTGGTTCCTGTAGCTCTGCCTGCTTCTTCCTTCTGTATTCAAGGCAGAACCTGACGAGTGTTCTTCTCCAGACATCTTCTGTCGTGCCTCTTCTCCAAGAAGAAGACCAGCAACATCCTCCAACTTCAACTTTGCGGAACCAGAGGAGTTGCTAACCGCTACATCTAAAGCATTCCAACTATCAGGTCAACTAGAAAGAAGTAAAAGATCTTTTACCTCATCATCAAACACGATCTTCACAGACTCCAACTGTTGGTGATACTCTTCAGATCATTCAAGTGTGAAGCCACCACGGAGTTCTCACTCATCTTTAAATTGAAAAGCTTCTTCCTCAAATACACCTTATTTGATGCAGATGGCTTCTCGTACATCTTTTCAAGAGCTTTGAAAAGATTTGTCGTCGTCATCTCCTTTGCGATATTTGAAGCCACCGATGGAGCAAGGCTGAGCCTTACCGTTCCTAGAGCCTTTCGGTCTAGGACCTTCCACTCATCATCTTTCATGGCTTCGGGCTTCTTCCCTTCGATCGGAAGATAGAGATCCTTCTGATATAGCATCTTCAATCTGCGTCTTCCAGAACGTGAAGTTCGATCCATTGAACTTCTCGATCTTGAACTTCGATTCTTCCGCCATCTGTATAGAGGATGATCTTCGAACCTTGCTCTGATACCAGTTGTTGGGGACGGATCCGATCAAGCACCACACGACTTGAACCACAATCGAAGAAGAAAGCACACACAATCGTACAAGACAAGGATTTATAGTGGTTCGGCAATGTGCCTACTCCACTTTCTCACACCAGACTCTCTCTATTATTGCTTGAATGATGTTTGGATACAATATGTGGTGCCACAAGGCTCCTTTTATACTACAACAAAAGAATACTAAGCACTCAGCAATCCCCACCATCAGCGCTCAGCCAATCAGGATGCAGGATGTGGATTAAGTATCTCAGCAATCCAACCTAACACCTCTCAGCCAATCAGAATGCAGGAGGTGGATCAGACACCTCAGCAATCTAGCCCAAGATCTCTCAGCCAATCAGAAGGCAGGAGGGAGATCAGCCACATCACTAATGCTTTCAACTTGTATTCAACCAATCTGTCTTCACAGAATAAATCTCAACATTATCTCCCCTTACTTTATTCCTTATTGATCAAGTCATCATGATGACTATGTCTCGGGGTCTATGGTCACTCGGTGTCTTCGACACTGCAATCTTTTTCTTTTCTTTCATTTGTTCTTTTATTTTGGTATTAAATACAAGATTTTGTACAATATTTTATACAGTATTTTTTGTGGGTTATTGAGTGTTATTTTTCACAAATTAATGTATATAGATGCGTATAGCTATGAATTTAAGGCTAAAATGAAATAGTAAAGGTGATAAAATGGAGATTAATCATCAAGGTACATAACCATATTTGTACTGAGGGACCAATAAGTACATTTATAGCATAAATCTTAGAAAGTGAATGAATAAATCAATAAGTTTTATTGATAAATAATTTACAATAACATTTATTGTAGAAATAATTTGGTAGGATCTCACATGTATAACATAAAATTGACCTAATGTGACATGTAATTTAACATATGTTGCCGCATCTTTTGATGTTAAATTTACAACGAATATTGTTTGTTACAAAGTTACCTTTGATTTGTTAAATTGGTGATAAATATCATATTTGTTGATATTTTCGTTTGTAACGAGTCATATAACAATATTTATTAATTGATTTTTCTTGTAATTATTGACAAATTAGCAACAATTATTATAAATTTTAATAAAAAAAGTCAATGAACAATAGATGTTATCCGAGCTTTTAGCTATCAACATGACTTTCTTTAAAAAATACTAGAAAAAATTGCAATAAATATCTTTTGTTATTATTAATTAAATATCATGTGTTTATATATACACATAAGACATGTTTATATAATTATAAAGAAGTCAAATTATTATAAGACATGCTCTTCTATTTATAGAAAAAAATGAAAGAATGTTAACAAGTTGTATCAAAAATGTAACGAATTGTAAGAAATAATAATATCAAACATAATATCTAATTGACAAGGTGAAATTTTTGTTAAAATATTTAGTTGTTATTTTTGGATAATTTTTTAAATCAATGGTGCAGGGAAGCGCAAACTTTCTCTCTCTCTCCCTCCCACCCTCTCTCCCTCTTGCTCAGGGTGGAGCATTGGGTTGGGCCAGCCTGGGCCCAACCCTGATCAGCCCACAAAAGCCTAGGTTCGACCTGGACCCGATGTAAATGAAGGTTGGAGTCGGACCCTTATTTTGCTAATTTTTCAAGCACGGGTCGGGCCTAGTCCGAACCTGATTTGGCCTTCAAAAGCCTGACCCGACCCATCATTTATGGATTTAGGTTTTGTTAATGTCTCTTCTCCTTCCCCGTTAACCTCCTGGTTGCTTTCATCTTGGGATTTCTCTTACTCAGTTCTATGTATGGTTCTGGAGTTGTTGTCTGAATATCGTATTTAAAAAAATCTAGTATTATTGTAGCATTCATTCATTTTCATTAAGATTGATTCCCTCGCTTCCCTCCCTCATTTCCCTCCCTCTCTTCCGTGTATCATTTTTGGGATAACAAATATAAGTATCTATGTATTCAAAGAATTTGCAAAAATAGTGTTCAACTTTAAGTAAATAATTAATTTTGAATTTTGAACTTCCACTTAACATAGTATATTGACATATTCATGACAGTGAATCCTAATTTATTGACATTTACTCATGGTATTTTGTGATCTTGATATTTATGCAATTGGTATAATTCATACATGATAAACGTGAATATCTAAAAGCATCTATAATAACAAAAAATTTAGGGATCCATCACTTGTACCCTCTTAACTTCTGCTATTTCAATTATGCCTCTCCTTTTTTCGGAATTTCGATTATGCCCCTGACTTCTTGCACCGTTATCATGTGTGCCCTTCCATTAGTTTCGTCATCAATGACTTGCACCCAACCACAATAAACCATGATGTAGTTAAGAGGGGCAAAATTGTCAACGCATACATCCATCTTCGTTCAGGTCCCTAAAAAAGGAACTCGATCCTTGCCTGTTGAATCCAAGGTGGTAGTGGAAGTTCCACTGTCGAGAGTGGTTGTCTAGAGATGCGAGAGGGCTGGAGGAGGACCGGTTGGAAGTGCGCATGGAGGGTCACAATGCGGCACAAAGAAGGGGAGTGGTGGATGTGCAGGCCAAGAACGGGAAGGTGCACTCTCAGAGGATGCACACATGAGAGGAGGGGCAGTTGAGGCACTGCGCTCTGCCGCGAGATGGGCACTGGCGGCAAGGTGGCTAGCGAGATCGAATTCCCTCTGGAGAGAAACAACCTAGAGTGGGGAATCAACATGGACAACGATGATCGAATCAGGTGTCCTCAAGGGGGAGGTCGACGTCACCTGACCTTGCAAGGAGGAACTTAGTTTAAATGTTATGGGGAGTGGGAGGAGCCCTATGGCTTATCTCAGGATACTGATGATGTTCTTGGGTGCGATCTTGAGCCCAGCTAAAGGTGGCTTGCGGCTCGATGGGGATTCGACGCGCTGTAGAAGACCAAAAACACGATGGACTCTGATGAAGACCTCTAGGTATCAAATGGATCTAGGAATCGAGTTGAAATGATAAGGTTTTTGATCAAATTCTTTGCGAACATCTGAAACTAAGAATCAAGGCTCAATTCAACTAGAATCAGCTGGAAATTAAAGAAATAGATCCACAGAATGGGTTACTCTTCCGAACTCGAACTTTGGATTAAAATTAGAAAAAAAAAAGAAAAGGATTTGGATAGGGATTTTTGCGCTGACCAAAAGATGATTTAAATCGGTGTCTAAAATGCTAATCATTTGATCATAATACTCGGGGAATAAGAAGAATTTGATGAAGAGGAAAAAGAGAAGATAGTTTATAGAAAAAGTCACATTTAACCTAGGTAATCAATCTAATTATCATGGTATCCCAAAAGTTAACAACCGTTTGGGAAGACGGTGGGCTGCAACTAACTCGAGAGGTACAAGTGATAAATGTGGAAGAAGTGAAAGTCAACTGATATTCCAAAAAATAGCATAGCTTATATTGCAAGATGGTACAGTAAAAACCCAAATTTTCTTGCCACGTACTTTTGAAGCTAAAACCGCAGCCCAACTTTGGGCTACAACTTTATTAGATTAAGAGTAGAAAGTATACAGCTTTATATACATACATTCCCCAACGTTGGACATAACTTTTATCATTATAGATTTACTTTTAAAGTAAAAGAATAGCCTATTCGTAATTAAACGTTTGTGATAACATTTTTGTGAATCAACTCAAATGATACAGTTTTATATATCACATCTTTCAGTAAATGTATGAAAAAACGATATAATCATCAAATTGTGTTAGGAATTGTAAAATTACATAGTACTTCACCTAAAAAAATGGACTGAAATTTGAAATAAAATATGTTCATAAAGTGTGATTTCCATTCCACTGGTTTTCTGTCAAGTCATTACATGTAACAGAAATAAACAAGGCGTATAACTGCACCCTACCCACCCTCCTCATTCTCCAGCCAACAAACTCTTTTTACTTCAGCCCCCACCAATAATAATTTAATATCATTCGTCACAGCATTTATATTTTTATTTCAACGTGATCTTTATTTAAATCATTTCATACTCAATAAGAATATGACTTATATAAGAATTCAATTTTTAATCTATCTACAAGATGAAAACCAAATTTAAGTCCATCTTATTATGTACGTAAATTCCCAAAATTTACATTTGACTAGCATGAAAGAGTAATATTCGCTATCTAGTACCTTTCTTACAAGAGAGAATTGGCAGTGTAAATCCAAATGACTTTTTAAGTTATAGCCATTTCAATCAGCAAATAAACAGATCATCGCACAAAGAAATAATTGCATGAAAAGTGCACATATGCATAACAAAGATTCCCGTATTTGAATTGCATTTGATCCGGTTCCTTTCATACAAGACAGAATTGGCAGTGTAAATCCAAATGGATTTTAAGTTATAGCCAACTAAAAATATCATCGCTCACAGATATAACTGGCATAAAAAGTCAACATATGCACAACAGGCAATCGGGTATTGAATGGATAATTTACAATCCTCTAAGTTTGTTGAGACAGCAATCACAATTTTTCGCAATGAAACGATTAGTATGAAGTTCGTTATTCCCTGTTCCAGCTCGTAAACTCAGACAGTTTTCCTTTTGAACAATCAGCAAACAAGCTTATATTGACAAAGGAGATATCCAAGGTCAGAGTTTGCTGAGTTAGAACAGCAGCAGAGTTATTCCCTGCAAAGAAACCCAAAAGACGGGGGTGCGACAAAAAAAATAAAACCCTCCACAAAAACTTGCATCATGATCTCAATTGAACATGAAAGAAGAGAGTAGTTATTGATAGTTCAAAACCAAAATACAAGTGTATTTCCCAAAACTCGAAAAACGTGACCTATACCCATGAGCTAGTTCTTCTAGCTATAGCATGCTGCCACCTTATGCATGCGAGCGATACGAAGTCGAAAATTTTAAAATTTCAACAGGAGGCATGGTGATTGCAAGTGGAAGAAAATTTGCCAACACCAGCAATATTATTGAATCATGTGCTCGGGGAAAAGGTACAGGCCCTAGCCTGACGTCATTTCCCCATAAACATTGGGAATTCTCTTCATGATGTCAAACTTCGTGAAGAGCTGATAGTAGTACCTGCTTGATGAAGATGTAATGCAGTCAGCAATTCCTGCCATGTTTCTCCGGGACCATTCGCTACTTGAAAGTTCACAAGCTTCATCTGCTTCCTGTAGTAATCCTCTAGCAACCGGTTCTGAAGAGAACACGTACAGAATTTCAAATCAACAGGAAGAATATGTGCAAGTTAAAAAAATATTTACACAAGCAGAGGGAACTTAAAGGCAGCTAAATAAGAACTGACTACCACTCACTAGCATCTATTTACATCAATTTTTCCCTCCTTAGCCCCAAGCACTCAAGGGAAAGAAAATGCCACATTCAGAGAAGATAAAGTGAGGTTCCAAGCAAAAAAGATGTGCATAGAGACTGCCTGCAATGTCAGCAGCCATGTAAATTTTAGAATTTGTAGCATTGTTAGCACCTCCCACCCATGCAGTATATACTTATGGTCCATGCACGAGGACATTTATTAACAGCAGGCGTACTTTGTTTCCGTGTGCATAGCATTTGGGATAAAGCACGCAGCATTTTTGGTGGCGCAAAGGGCAATGCATGTACATCATGAGTATCGATATCACTTTTAAATGATGTGCAACCTCAGCTCCCTTGGTAGATTCAGTGAAATAAAGGACAATGCAACTAGCACCGTCTTCAAGAAGCATGGGTAGCTCTTGGACACAGTCAATACCCGTCCCCTATACTTGCTGGAAAATAACGTGCAAACAGATGACCTATCTCAGCATAACCTCTCTTAAAATAGACTTTAAGGATCTTTTTATAGTGCTTTGACAAGATTGTGTCTCGAATGTAACGAACACAACTGTAATTTTTTTGAATTTTTTAAGGGTCAATAAATGGCCGGAATAAAATAGAGAATTGGAGTATATACAGGTGAATTGGTAATGGGCTCAAGTCAGAATGAATCTTCTTCTTTGCTAAACTGTTTTTTTATTTTGATTTTTGTTTAGTCGGTTAAAACATGAGATGAAATAAAGAAATGAAAAAAAATCAAAAAAGATCAAATATGTACATGAAATAATAGGTCAAACATCAGTGAGCATGTACGATATACAGTGAGGTCGAAAACCCAAATTTCACAAATGAACTCTGATTCTTTTGAATTTGGTCATGATTTGTAGATAATTGAATGTTCATTAATTCAAAAGTGAGCAAAGTGAATCCGACCTTAAATGCCGGATTTTGGTTTCACTTCGGAGACTGGCCGAAACGAAATTTCGGTCGAAATTCGACCGAAATTTCGGTCATTTCGGTCTGTTTTTGAACTAAGCCCCTCAAATTTCGGTCGACATCGATCATTTCGGTCGTATTTCAGTCACCCACCAAAATCGAAATTCCACCGAAATTCGGTCGAATTTCGCCGAAATTTGAGGCCATGGATTGGACAATCCGTGTGAAAGAAATCAGCTTTACACCTTTTTGTCCTGGAATTGGGGTTTGGATCTATTTCAAATACATACAAGTTATTTTTTTTTAGGATTTTTCATTGATTAATGTTAGTAGAATTAGTTTCTGTCATGTGGAGTTAGAATGAATTAATTGAGAATTGGTGAAATTAAGTGAATACTTACACATGGAAATTAATGCAAAATGAAATGTTAATTTATGCAAATCATTTACAAGTGCATGAATGTTAATTTTGAGATATAAACATGTGAATGTACCTAATTACTCGGTACGAAGATCTATTTTCAGTTAATTAGAGTGATGAATTACATATTCATCAATCATCCATGGTAATAAGATAAAAGCGGTGTCCCTGATGATCAGGAACACGACTGAGATCCCAAATATCTAAGTGAATAAGCTCAAATAATTGAGTACTGCTACAACTCTAACGACCAGGAAAAGAAGAGCGGTGACGCTTCCCAAGCTGGCAAGCCTCGCACTAGAAGGAAGATTGCGGGCAAATTTGTGGGGGACATGACACAACTTCTGCAAAGGAAAGTGGTAAAAACAAAGATGCCACAAGTATGGTGAGACTGGTCCAGTGGGAATAGCTGAGGAACCAGCATGAGGAGGTTGGACCAATATGTTGAGCCCCCGCTACTCACGGCCACATCCAATCACCCTACCCGTCAGTATGTCCTGAAACACAATATAAGAGGAGTCAAAAATGGCATGACAATGCAGATCCTTCATGAACCGACTAATAGAAAACAACTTCATCTGAAAGTTTATAAAATATTATGCAAGCCCATGGATGGTGTCAAATGAACTTCCCCATGTCCTATGATGGGTCAGTAAACCACGTCTGCAATGACGACGCATCTACCAAGGGGTATAAATCTATAAAAACAGAAATATGCTCTGTCTCCACACATATTGTGAGAAGCACAAGAGTACATGATCCACTATGTCATATATGCACTGATATAACTAGTAAAAGCATAGGTTATACATGCGGAGTTCGAAGAGGCTCTAGCAGCAAGTGCGACATTTGGGGAACTTGTAGTGCTACTGATAACATGAGTCATTATCTCTCTCAGACATGACACAATATCATCAAGACGTGGATTTGCATGAGAAAACAAACTGTCTGAAGGCTCAATATGCTCAGTTACACGAGAAGAAGCGAGGTATCCATGCTTCTGATAGCATGTGTCTTCAAAGTGATCTAGACGACAACAGTAAATAAAGGGGCCATGCTGACATCCACCTCCTATGCAACAGGGACCACGCCCATTGAACTGTGTAAAACCTCCCTTGTTGTGAGATGCATCCATAGCTAAGAAGATTTGTAGGGTGGCATCTGATCAGATAAGGAGCATGTTGAAGTGACTGTCGGTCTCCTCCATGAGAGGTATGGTCGTATCTAAAAGAAGTTGTATGCATGCTGCCTCATATTCTGGATCCAAGGATGCCAAAAAAACTCTAACCATCATGGAGGTCGTGTATGTCATATGTTGCTCTGTGGAAGTGGTAACATGCATAAATCTGTGAAACTTCCAAAACATGCCTTGAAGCGAAAAATAGGTGTGTAAAGGAAGACCATTCTATTTGGTCATGTATATATCAAACTCAAGCTGGAGAATCTTGGTCTCGTTCTTTGATTGGGCATACATAACTGCCAAAATATCCCGCATCGTCTTGGCGGTGGACTGGTTCACAATGTCGTAGACGATCTCTATGGTAAGGGTCCCAGAAAGCCAAACATGTGCATATGCATCGTGCTTCCACGAAGCATTGTCCCCAATCTTATACGTCACTCGGGCTTTGTTAGGATATGCTCCTTGTTATTACACTGCATAAGGGTCTAAACGACATGGACCACAACTCGTAGTTGGTCCCATCCATCTTCATGATGGGAGTCAAGCCCTTGAAGGCAGAGCACAAAGAGAAGATATCTACCTTATTTTTTTACATGATAAAAAAGAAATTTTAAACGGAACTCAAATAGGGAAGTAGAACGATCCAAGCGAGTCTACACAATCATATAGAGGATGGTTGTATGTGTAAACTTATACAACCATCCTCGTCAATCCTTGTTTCCGCACCATAGGTCATTTCGCGATATGTCGGCGATATATTGTCAATATATTGATATCGAGAGGCATGAGATATCGATATCAGGGTGCATATCTATTTACAAGGGTATCAGTGATATTTGACCGATATGTTGGCGATATATTGGGTTTCGGTGATATGTCGTCGACATAAGGAATCTTCCAGCATGTAAAAGCACTCAACTCGGTCCCATATCGCCAGCCATATATCGACGCATTTTGCTCATTTCACCGATTTCATATGCTGCAAGGTCTTCTCCAAAGGTGTTTGGCTTCCTTTTTTTGAGATAACATCTAGAATTCCATATTTACTCTGATTTTTTCTGTGAAATTGCGAAATTTGTTAGTGGTTTTGTTTATAGTTGTAAAGTTATGCATATTCTATGGTAAGTGTTAGAAAATAGGAACGCGGAAGCGTATCAAAAATAAAGATAAAAAATATTGAACAACGTGATTTTAACGTGGGATCCTACTCCCTAAGAGCCCGTTTGTTTGACTGAAAAGGAATTACAATGGAATGGAATCTAGATAAGAATGGAATTGACAATGGAATAGAAAGGAATATGTTTTTCCATTCCATTGTTTGGTTCATATTAGGAATTAAAATATTTATCATGGGATACATTTCTTTCTTATGTTTGAAAGGCAAAAGAAGAGAAATAAAATAACCTTCCTTGATATATTTTATTAAGCAGAAAAAATAATCGTTATCATCCAACTTATTTTTTATATAATTATTATATTTCATATAAGGAATCAATAGTCAAATTTAAATAGAAACTACTATGATTTTTTCCATACAAATGATATATTTGATATATCTATATCCGTATCTGCTAGAATGTTTTATTATCATATCTGTATCCATATCCTAAAAAAATAAAAATGTTATGGATATCCGTATTCACAAAAAAAAATAAAAATACATATCCATGTTTGTATACGTCTACACTAAAATGTAACCCGTTTGTATCCATATCTAAAAAACTAAAGACGGTATACATATCCATAACTATAGTTGCAAAAAAAAATCATTTCCATGTCTATATCCGTTTCCGCAAAAAATCCTCATGTTCATATTTGTATCCGCAAAAAAATAAAATCCACATCATATCTGTATATGTATCCGTAAGAATACAATCAGTATTCACATCTTAGAAAAAATTGAAAATTACACCAGTATTCATATCCATATTAGAAAACAATCACATATCACTGTCCATATCTGTCCCGAAAAAAATAAAAAAAACACATACCCATGTTCGTATCTGTATCCATAAAAAATCATATATGATATATTTTATCCATATAATAGATATATTTAATATACATGTATTCGTATCCGTTGGAATTCTTGTAACCATATTTATATCAATATCCAAAAAAATTGAACCTTATATATATATATCCGTATCCGCAAAAAATCATATATTCATGTCAGTATCTATATATACATATATTTGTAACTTATCCAACCTTGTGTATCCGTATATTTGTATTCATGTCAGTGTCCATATATGCATGTCCAAAAAAACTATATCCACGTCGGTGTCCAAAAAATCCAAAAAAGAAAAACACATATTAACAATGACGTATTAATTAAAAAATATTGAAGAATAATATATTCATTAGCAAAAGGAATGGAATCCTAGTTCCTAGAGGATACCTAGGAATGACAATTCCCATGGATGAGGGAATTTGATTTCCTTTGTAATCATTAATCCTACCTTAATATGATCTAACAAACACAAGTATGAAATCGATCGAGGAATGTTAATTCCATTCTCCCCTCTATCATGCGTAACAAACGGGCCCTAAGGAGATGGATGAAACCACGAGAGAACGCCTCAAAGGGTTGATTTATGCATTACACTTTCTCACTGGATACAGATGGTGAGGGGCTTCTTATATGGCCCTCATTGAGTCTCCACATCTCACGGACAGTAGATGTGGGACTAAACCACAAGATGTGGTAAATGGATCCTGGAGGCACCCATTTACCAATCTACTCAAGTGACGCATGTAAACAAATACTCCAACACTCTCCCTCAAGTTGGAGCATGCAATGCTCAGCTTGGACAAACAAGAAGTAATCTCAATTCATAGTACAAGACACTACAGACAATATTAACTCAACGCGCACAACTATCGGCTGCTGTCGACGATGTTGCTTCTCATGTCGTGCAGGTGAGGGGGACGAACGGGCTGGAGTGTGAGTCAAACTGAATCTCCTCGTCGAAGAGCATGTGCTCTATATTGCACATGTCAGGGTCACTACAACTGAAAATGAGTCTCTACTTGGAGAACTCTGGCCCGCCACAACATGTGGACAAATGCTACGTCGCTAATTATTCATATGTAGATCTCTGAAGATGGGCCTGTCTCATAGGAACCTCAAACTGGGTTCTCTCTCATAGGATCCTTGGAAGGATCTCGTACTGGAGTTCACGAACATTGAAGAATGGAGTCTGAAAATCTCCTCATCGGATAACTGGGTCGCTCCCATCTAGCTCAGAGAATGGGATCTCTACCCTGGAGTCCCTATGAAACCACATGAAAATCCTAGCTCACGTGGCATAGCGAATGGGATCTCTACTCTAGAGTTCTTATGGATCACATGAAAACCCTGACTGAAACACAAAAGATGTGGACCACAAACAATGATGGCAAACATGTGCACATCTGAAAAAAGACCACATACATGTGTGTGTTTGAAGCTGAAGACTCGGAAAACATCGAGTCTGAAATCTGACAAAATCTGTAGAGTCTGAAATCTGGTTGGTCTGGAGAATCTGACAACTGAATCTGGAACAAGCATATAACTCTACATAATACTCTCCCTTTCTCCCATAATGTCGGAAAACAGTGGCATTGACAAAGTTAAGAGAAGACAAGAGAATGAGGAGACAACAAAACATCAATGACTCACTTAACCGATCTTGAATGTTTTTTTTCAGCTTCTCTTTTTTCAAATCATTTTTTTAATAAGAAATTCTTTTTTTATACGGCTTTTCCTCCTTTTTCTTTCTTCTGCAAAAATTTCTTGCGTACGGCTTTTCTTTGTACGCGTCTTTTCTCGAAATACATCCCCCTTTTTACAAAAAAAAATCTTTTACGTGCGACTTTTTATTGTACGCGTCTTTTTTTCAAAAGAAATTCTTTCTTTTTTTGAATTGGCAGTCTCTCACTCTCTTTTTGGAAAACACGGCCAAAATAGGCCCAGCCCTTTCTCCCTTTTTATTATTTTTTTCAATCTTTTCGGACCACTTGAACAGCCTCTGTCTTGTTTTATAAGCATGGGGCCCTGTTTGGTTAAACCCCCACTCGCACAAATACTAGGGTTCCCAATCTAGGAACCCTCCACCGCCACATGGAAAGATGGAGCACGAGGGCACCGCCAAAGGCATACGTCGCCTACGGGATCTGGAGAGGAGCACCTCACTTTGCCACCGCCAACTGGAGTGTGCCGCCTGCGCGAGAGAAAGCGGGTGCTGCCACCGCCGGATGATGAGGGAGAGGCGTTCTGGAGGGGATGATTGCCTACCGCCACCTAGATTTGAGGATGGAGCCGCTTGGCTTCGCTGGAGAGAGGCCTGAGGTCCACAGAGGAGATCGTCGTTCACGCGACCTGGAGGATTGCACAGATGCTTTTTTGTCTTGAGTGTGGCACGGCTCTTGCCTGGAATGGGTGCTCCATCTTCGGATCATCTGGGTTGCAGACAGAGGCTCTGACGGTGCACCTTCGCTGATGGAGGACCTTGACGATCCACAGGACCACGAGGCAATATAACCGGATGCTCCGGTCATGCACATCATCTTGCCGCTACCTACACTTGTCGTCATTGCTTTCACAGATGTTGGGTCTTAATCGACGGGTTGGGAGACATGATGTGGTGAACCCAGGCCTTAGTACTGCTGGGACTGGTCAACCATCTGAAGATCTAGAAAGGCAGTTGGATGCTACCTGGAGCGAGGCATGCGCGAACATCGCCTAGATGAGGTGATGCATTATCGCCTAGGGAGACTTCTGCCTTCGAGGCCTGAATGATATAGGGTTCGAGGAACCCTAGAAATATGGAAGAACGCATGGAATCCAGGCAGAGGAGAGATCCACAAGTGTC
Source organism: Ottelia alismoides (assembly GCA_037367405.1). Lineage (NCBI taxonomy): Eukaryota > Viridiplantae > Streptophyta > Magnoliopsida > Alismatales > Hydrocharitaceae > Ottelia > Ottelia alismoides. The sequence goes on along the minus strand of JAZKJV010003150.1, from coordinate 68,130 downwards.
TGGAGATGCCGCTGCTGCCTAGAACTGATGTGGTTGTTCCACAAAGGCCATGGATGCGGAGGCTACCCCTCGATTCGGATGGATGCGTGCAGAACAAGAATCTCAGATCCTGAATAAATCTTCAACCAAATCTCAGAAAAAATAAGGTTTTAAGAAACCCTAGAAATGAATTTTCAATTTGCTCCTGAACATGAATGCAAATTAATAATCTTAAATAGTAAATCTTCAAGAACACTGAAGAATTGAACTTCGAATCTCGAAGAAATAATGAACATAAAAAATCCTCGAGAATAGACCCGCTTTGATACCATGTTAGAAAATAGGAATGCGGAAGCGTATCAGAAATAAAGATAAAGAATATTAAACAACGAGATTTTAACATGGAACCCTACTCCCTAAGGAGTGAGATAAAATCAAGAGAGAATGCCTTAGAGGGTTGATTTATGCATTGCACTTTTTCACCAGATACAGAGGGTGAGGGGCTTCTTATATAGATTTCACTGAGTCTCCACATCTAACAGACGGTAGATGTGGGACTAAATCATAGGATGTGATAAATGGATCCTGAGGGAACCATTTACCCATCTACTCAAGTGACGCATATAAACAAATATTCCAACATTAAGATTTGAATTAAATAGTGAGATATTTAGTGAACTAATTTGGGGCTTTAAGTTACACTGTGAGATTAAGTTAAGTTATGGATAAATGTAGTTGGAGCTCTTGTTTTGGATATAGAAAACAAGATTTTATGGTAATTTTTGTTAACAAAAAATAGTAATTAATTAAATTCGTGAATTAAAAAAAGATCTACAATTTAGTGGGAATGTTGGGGAACTAATTTGGGTTGTTTTGAGTTATGTTGTGAGTTTAAGTTAAGTCATGGACGAATAAAGTTGGATCTCTTGTTTTAGATATAGAAAACAAGATTTTATGGTGATTTATGTTTACAAAAAAGTAGTAATTAATTAAATCCGTGAATTAAAAATTAGGTCAACAATTTAGTGCAATTTTTTGTGAACTAATTTAGGGGGTTTTGAGTTATGTTGCGAGATTAATTTACGTTATTGATGAATGAAGTTGGATCTCTTGTTTTAGACATAGGAAACATGATTTTATGGTGATTTATGTTAACAAAAGAGTAATAATTAATTAAATTCGTGAAGTAAAAATTAGATCTATAATTTAGTAAGAATTTTGGTGAACTAATTTAGGGGTTTTTGAATTATGTTGTGAGATTAAGTTATGGATGAATGATGTTGAATCTCTTGTTTTAGACATAGGAAACATGACTTTGTGGTGATTTATGTTAACAATAATGTAGTAATTAACTAAATCAATGAATTAAAACTAAAAATTATCAACAAAATACTTGATTATTCTCCTTATATGTCTCACGAATGTTTGTTATGTGTCGTCTTAGCAGATATCGAGCTTCGATAAATCAACATCATGGTACACTCTGGTTCACAATCTGATGGTTCCGGTGATCAGTTGGACAGTGGAGAGATTGGTTGGAGGTATGCCACCGCTCCAGAGAGCAACAAATCGAAACCACAGTACAACTTTTGTGGGAAGAAATTGGGAGGAGGGGGCATTACAAGACTGAAGCATCATCTTGTTGGCTACAACAAAAATGTTGTCAAGTGCACTTGTTGTCCAATAGATGTAGGGGAGTTGGAGAAGGCCAACTTGGAGGGGGAAAGGAGAATGATGTGGAGAGGTCCAAACGAGACGAATTCTTCAAAGAATTTATGTTCGAGAAGGAGTTCAATGTCCTCTCCGATTCAGACGACGACGACTTTGTCTACCTCGCTGATATTTAGACCGCGGCGGAGAGGAAGGCATACAGGAGGGCTACAAAAGAGTCTATGGGGAACGAGTTTGAGAGGAGAGAACTCGGTGCTACACTTGGTGGATTCCATGGCGTCGGTAGCAGTGGGAGTGGTTCTGGAGGCACATCAGTACCACCACGCACCAAAAAACACAAGGTGAAGGGATTGGAACCCTTCTTGACAAGGAGTGGGTCCATGCAGTACATGTCAAACAAGGATCTGAGGCAAAAGACGGTGAAGGGGATGTTCACTAATGCACGTGAAAGAGTGGACAAGGCCATCAACAAGCTCTTCTTTGGAGAGAGCATTGGAGTCCACGTCGCTAGTGGACCTTTGTTGCAGCTTAGACTTGGCCAAAATGCGGGCAAGGCCGAACGGGCCGAGGTTAAAAACCTCTGTCCAGAGCCCGCCATGGGTCGTCCCATGGCCCATTTCTTTCTTTTCCATTGAATTTTGTAATGGTATTTAATATGTATAAATGATTTTATTAATACTATTTTTACTTTATACAATCAATATAAGTAGTTTACATGTTACTTGACATGTAAACTAATGGATTTTATTTAAAACTAGTGTCACAAATGAAAACTTAAAGTGTATCATATTAATAATGTATTATTTGGCATGTATTTATGTATTTTTTTTATTTTTTGCGGCCAGGGCGGGCCAACCCATGCCTAAATCTCCAAGCCTAAGCCCGACCCATGAGCGGGCCAGGCGGGATGGGCAGGCGGGCCCCCAGCCCGTTGGCCAGATCTAGTTGCAGCACATCATTGATGAGATCGCCGCAGCGAGAACGAGAGTGAAGGCTCCCACGTCGAAGGAGATAATGAACAAGCATCTCAAGATGGAGAAGGAGATGAATGAGTACATTTCCGAGCTGAGGAGGAGATGGCCAGAATATGGGGTGACTTTGATGTGCAATGGATGGACGAGCTACATGAGGAAGCAGATCATCAACATCCTCATTTATTGCGATGGAAAGACCATATCTGTTGATGCATCTGAACATGTGAAGGACTACAAGTAACTTTGACTCTGTGGTGGAGAAGCTCGTCAAGGATAAGAAGACAAAGACCTTGTGCATAAATGAAGTAACTTTGACTCTGTAATCCAGAGTGGGACTAACAAAATATTCATTATGTAATAATTTACGATTTCAAACAATGTGCAAGTCAAGTACTTCAAAAATGCCTTGGGTTCTCTCGTTAGAATTACCGCAATTAATGGATGGGGAAGTACTCGTCTTGATAAGGACTAAAACGAATAAGTCCATTGACTGTATTGAGATGCATTACAATTATTGATTTATCCTCCATTTGGATTTTTCGTAGCCGAATGGCGATTACTTGACGGGACGGAAGCTCCCAACCTACAGAAAGTGGCAGTGAAAGTATTGTCCCAAACCACATCTGCTAGTGGCTGTGAGAGGAACTAGAGCACATTCAACTTGATGCATTCAAAGAAACGGAACAAGTTGGGAGAACAGAGGCTCCATGACCTTGTCTGAGTGCACTACAACTTGAAGATGAAGATGAAACATGCAAGGGAGGGGCAGGATAAAGATGACTACACAGATCCCATTGATCTTGCATACATTTTCAAGATGCACGGTGACGATGCCGAGGAAGATGTTCTGCAGAGGTGGATGGATTCCAACGGTGCTCCAGTGCCTGATAAACCGGGAGACAAGTTAAATCAGAATATAAGCTAGCAAATGGAAGATGTTGGTGACTACATCGCCAGATCCTGGCGGATCACGGACCCGCTTGGAAGGGTGGAACTTGATGCGATTGTTGACGACATTCTCTCCATTGGTTTGAAATCTGAATCCAAATCCAAATCAAAGGATGATAGTGTAAGTGATGATGATGTTGTTGTTGACGATCGTGGTGGATCTGATGATGGGGAGGCATATTCAAAGGGTTCAAGGTTAGCAAGGGGTAGTCATGTACCACATGATGATGCAAGATTCGAGGCAGGACGAGAATACATAAATAGACATGGATACACATGAACAGTGTGTCCCAAGTCTGAGTCCAGGACCTATGGATTATGATGCATATGAACGTGGTCATCGTCCTATGAACAGCTACATGGACGATTTGATATCATATGTAGGTTTATTGAGCGGCATCGACATAGACAGTCCATGTCGTGGAGGAACACCAAGTCCCCTGGGCGGATATGAATCATCACACGATTTAGAGTCTTCCCAGAATTCTTTCATTCTCCTCCTCAGGTGTGTACCACATCCATCATATGGGTACAATGGGTATGGAGGATATAGCAGCCACAACGGTGCGAACTACCAAGGTAGTCAACCTGAGCAAAGCCAAGGTAACTTCTTTGGTGGTGACAGTTTTGGTTTCTTCATCGACATCCTCCACAGAGATATTCTCCTACTCTGTTGTCATCATCCCGAGGATCTCAAGTCAGTACTTCGCAGCCTCGTTGTACCCCTCATGATACCGTATCTAGTACTACTTATCCTCATCTCGGGATACTCATAGGGATCGATGACCATCAATACCTGGAGTATATCATGGATTACAAGGCCATGTACTCGTACATGACATGGGAAAACTATTGCGAGTTCATTGAGTCTGCATTCTGCTATGAGAGACAACATGGCAAGGGGACTGATTCAGATCCTCTATGGAACTCTTGATTCTAGGTAACCCCTCTTACAATATTACATTAATTTACATTTTTCCCATTTACATTTCAGAATAGATAAATATTTATAACAAAGAAACATTATCTCATTAGTCATTAATCATTATGTACATTTTTGGAATCAAATGTCTCATCTCAATGTCATTCACTATGTACCCAATACGACCGATAAGTGCAATATATCATAGATGATCCATATGTGTCATCTAAGTATATATTTCTAAGCTATTTAATGTTCTAAGAACTTGAATAAAAGCCATCTCCAATATCAATAAGGCAGAAATCAACAATAACAATGATAAATTCGATATGACCGATATGTGCGATATATGGGGTATAAATGAACGATATGCGTGATATAACTGTATATTTGTAGGTTATTTGTTGTTTAATACATTAGATGATCTTAATATCTGAAAAATGACAAAAAAATAACTTTTTTGAGTCATTTCTGATATTTCGACAATATATCCCGATATATCATTTTTCGGGCAGATCGATACGATGTTGATATTTCCTATATTGTTCCGCGTTAACCAGAAAAAGTTATGTATAGGTTTGAAATCACGCTTTCCAAACAAAATCAGACCGTTCCATATTACAGTCTGGCAATGGAGAAGAGAGAGAATGACCACATGGGCCGTTGGCAGTGTTAGGAGGGGTCACGGATGTGTGCGGAGGCTCGCAGTGGCACGTGGGATCGTGAAGTAGCATGTTGTGGCACCGGCACGCAAGCTGCTGCGGAAGGGGTGGCGATGTGTGGGGTTGCCGCATGAGAGGCGGTGGTGCGCAATGGTTGTCGTGGATGGAGGTGGCGGTGCGTGAGAGGGCGGCAGGCGGGGTCTAGGACACGGGCGAGGTACGAAAACTCCGGTCTAGGACCGTCACTCAAATATCATGTTGAGAGAAAACAATGAATTGCTTATTCATAGGGGCCAAGGGTTCTCTTATATAGTGGAGAAACATATTGGACAAATTACATAAAGAAAGTGAAAAGAAATGAGAATACATAAAAGAAATGAAATATAAATAATATTTCAACATTCTAAGTAATGTGTCTTCTTGTATTTTCCCTTGATTTTTGATCAAGTTTTGTAAAATATAAAATTACATGTCTTCTTCGTTTGTCCATTTCCTGTGATCTGAGCTTCGAATTTATGCATTTTTTATTTATTCTTCTTTTTTATTACTATTCTTTATGTTTTGGCATATCTTCATGTATTTTCACTAGGAACCTCGTCCCCTTGTGTGAACATATTTACTTACCAATAAGTGCATTAAACAATGATAGATATTTAATTTTGTATATATGAATATAAGATTCTAACTACATGTTTTAATGAAAAAAGAGAGATAAAAAGATAAATATATGATCATTCCAAGATTCAAATCCCACTAGCCTTTCTATATAAAGGGGCTATGATTCATTATTTAGGAGTTGGAGTTTATTAAATATGGGTTTTCATCCATCCATTTAGGGTGTAATTAATTTCAGGATATAGCCGATTGTTATTTTAACTTAGTGCGACTTTGTTGTAATTTTTATTTTATTTAAATAATGAGATCGCATGTGACCTCTAATTAGCCATTTGGTTGAGCCAACTTAAGAATCAAATTATGGATTGATTTTTTTATTTTGTAAATCCACCATATAAAGGAGCTATGATTCATTATGGATCGGTTCTCCCCTTCCCCAAGTTTCTTCACCAAAAACCCTAATTTGCATGAAATGATATCAGAGCATGGAGATTGAATCCTTAAATTTTGTGGGCCCTAGGTAAAAAAATGGGCCCTATAAAAATTTGGGAGAAATAAAGACTTTTGAGGCAAGGGTGTGTGTGTAGCTGCGAAAATAGGAGTGCATGCATATTAAATGTTGCATGGAATTATTATTGAAGGTTGGTATACATTGAATAGATAAATTCTTTGTAAAGGAGAGTTCAAATAATGGACCCCTAAAGTTGATGGGCCATAGGCCATTGCACCCTTAAACTACCCTCGGGAACGGCCTTGACAATACCCATACATGACACCGTTGGCAACAAAAAGGAAAAAACAATGGAAGATGATGTCCCTGAAGGTCTCCAATGCATAATCCATACAAGACAAATCTAAAGACTACAAAGACAGGGAAATGTAAGAAAAACCCTCTTCAGTTTGTTGTCCATGTAATTTTAGAGCCACCACCATCAGTGAAATCAACACCACCTCCCCCTCGTGAAGTCGTCATCGCTATACAACCAGCACCAGCACTTTAGCTATTGGCGCCAGCACCTTCTGCGGCAACAGCACCTTTGCCACAAGCTTTCCCATTAGCCCCCATTCCCACCTTGACACTAGCTCAACTACCACCATCACCGCTACCTTTGCTTCTGATGTCGATTCCTCGCTCGCACAACCATTGATACTAACTCAACCAGTACTTCTACCGCCATCTGCAACACTCCAAGCATTCATCAACTCCACTTCTATCACCAACCCCACTCCATTGCTAGGAATCTAATGGCAAGGCAGCCCCACCTGCCCCTTGACCTCCCCATCATCATCATTTAAGCATCGTACAACATGCAGCAACAAGCATCGCCACTTACGCCTCACCTTGAACCATCATCGGTGGAGCCTAACCACCAAGGCTCGAAGTCGGCGACGTTAGGGAGATTGTCGACATGTGGTGCATGTGCAGTGTTGTCGTCGCCGCCATGTACATCCCCACCATCGCTTCCACCATCCACGTTACTGTGAACGACGCTACCACAACAGGTCTTGTGGTGTGCACGTTCGTCGCCCTAAGCACGATTTGGCTCACTGCAAGCTCCATTGAACACAACCTTGCTTCTAGATTGCAAACATAACTGTCGTATTCATTTAGGGTCCAACAAAGGAACCCTAAATCTTGGTGTCGCCGTTGCAATTGAAATCATCGCTACTGTTTATTATAGAGGAGAAAAAAAATAATAAGGGTTGACAGTTTACCCCATCAAATTCCTTCTCCTAAGAGAAAAAAGGAAAGTAGTTGAGTTAGGGGATTGCAAAGAGATACACCACCCAAAGACTATCAAAGGGTTAAACTTAAATGAAGAGGAAGGAATAATGCATCTACATCCTTAGCTGGGAGCAGTGTTGTAAAAGTCGTCCGACTGGCCCGACTAGTAGGTCAGACTAGTCTAGTCAGTGGGGTGGCCGACCGAGTACCGACTAATTCCGATTAGGTACACTAATCAACCAATTTTTCTTGCAGATACCATATTTTTTTAATGTTTTACTTTTTTATAAGCAAACTTATTATAATATGCTTAATGTTCAATTATTTCTTTTATTTTATTATGGTAGTATAAAAATGTACAACTTATATGGAAATATATGTATAAAAATGCTTATATATTTAAAATAATTATAAATTTCAATACCGATTAAATTCTGACTAAATACGATTAGTCGCCCGACTGCCGATTAATCCTTAATCAGTGACCCAACGACCGAGTACCGACTACCGACTTTTGTAACCTTGGCTGGAAGGTAATTATAGAAGGAAGGTTGAAATAGGTAAAAGAAATTTAAATTTTTGATTCTATTGAAATTGATGGCCTTAGATCACCTTCTGAAAAGATGTTAAGGCCAATGATGCTTCCATTGCCCTTCATTGTGTTTTCTCGAGAATTTGCTATCCATGGCTCCTTTGAAGGTTGTGATGCTCGTATTGAAGATGCCATGTCAATTCTTCAACTACGACAACGATGATTCTAGGAGGATCAATGAATCTCCATGGACGTCGCCACACGTGCTACATCAGTTCTTCAATTATGGCCCTCTCCAAGTCCAAATTACTGACAAGTCGATGAGGGCTACATCAACAACTTACGCCATGTCATACGCTCCTCATATGTTCTTTCAGCACATGCTCAGAAGCATCATGATCAACTGTCTACATACAAAATATGAGAATGCAATTCATCAATGAATTTTTCGAAGCGACAGAGAGTTGATGCAGCGTGAAGAGAATTATGGCTAAAATTAGGTTTTTATTTCATTCGGGTTTTTCACTCGTCCAATTAGAGTCTAATTAAATTAGGGTTATGATCCGTACGTACTTTAACTCAATGTGAGTCCATTGTAATTCCCTTTTATATAAAAAATCAATTGATGTGCATTTAATCATTTGAATGAGATAATTTAGGAATAAAATTACGTATTAGTTTCCTTTTTTATTTTGTACTCCCATCCCAATGATATAATGGGGCTATGAGTCATTGTTTAGAGGCAGTCAGGTTTGAAAAAAAATGGAGTTTTCTCCTATCTTCTCCCCCTTCTCCTTCTCCATTCACGCATCTTCGCGTTTCTCTTTCCCATTTGCATCAAGAGCCTAAATAGAAATTTTTAAAGGATTGAAAAGTTACCCACCATGTGCTGAATTCACATAACGAAGGGCATTTGCAATTGCATGATTTCTTTGATAGTCATGGTTCACCCTAATTCCTCGGTCCGAAATAAAGAATGGGAGGAAATTGCTTGAGGAGACCTCAATGGCATATTTCTTTAGATTCAGCATAAGTATAAGTTCGTAGTTACTTATAAGATATTCCTATCAATTTAACAAAGATAGAATTTTCAAGAACCTGATAAGTAGCACATGTATTCTTCTGAAGGACATGATTCGTTACATAAACATTCTCATATCTTGGATAAAGGAAGCGTATTTCATATCTGTTGGATAAAAGGCGACATGATCATATCATGAGTGATGCAGCATGGAATGATCATATCATGAATGATGCAGCATGGAACGACAAATTAGGACAAAATGACTTTATTTAAGGTTAATTTTTTTAAGTCAAATTAGTTCCAGGAGAATAAGTTATGAATATAACATCAATTTATGCTCCGCAAGTTGGTTTAAAGGAAACAATAAAACAAGCTTTTAGGAAGGATTTGGATAAGATTACAAGGAATTCCACAAAGAGATATGATTTGCCTGGGTGGAGATTTTAATGGACATGTGGGAAAAGATGCTTCAGGTTATGCTGGTGTTAATGGAGACCATGGCTTCGAGAATAGAAATGAAGAGTGAAAAGTCATTTTGGATTTTATAACGGTTTATAACCTTTTTCATAGCAAACGCTCTCTTTAATAGAGGGAGGAGCATTAAAGTGCTTATAAGATTGGACCGACCAAAGCACAAATATATGACTTTGCGATGGGGAGAAGAGATTGATTGTGTTGCAGGGACTGTAAAGTAATCCCAAAAGAGAGCTTGACATCCCAACATCGTTTGCTAGTCATTGATGTGCAAATAAAAGGGTTGGCAAAGAAGATGATGGTTCCCAAGATCATTAAAAATAAATGGTGGAATCTTTAATTGAAGCAATCAAGCTTCAAGGAGAAGTTTTTAGAAGACTTATCTTGGGATTGTAATGGAAGCGCAAATGAGATGCGGGAGGCAATGGCATCTTGTATTCGAAGGGTAGCCAAAGAGATGTAGGCATATCAAAGGGAGGAGTTACATGCCAAAAGGAGACTTGGTGGTGGAGTGAAGGGTGCAAAAGAAGCTTAAAACTAAAAGAGCTTGCTTTCAAGCTATGTACAAGGATAAAACATAGAATATTGTCACAAACTACAGAATAGCGAAGAAGGAAGCAAAGAAGGTTGTAAGTGAAGCTAAGTCGAAAGCTTACGCATTTCTGTACAAAAAGCTTGACTCGAAGGAGGGCCAGAAGGATATATTCATATTGGCAAAAGCAAGAGAAAGAAAGACTAAAGATCTTTCTCAAGTCAGATGCATCAAGGATGAGGAAGGACATGTGCTTGTTACTCAAGAGGATATAGAGACTAGATCGAAGCAGTATTTCCATAAGCTTTTCATTAGAGAAGGGAATAAAAAAATTACTTTAGGAGATATTGCTGATAGTGAATGTTACTTGAATCGTGCAAGTAATAGACGGATACAACGGAAGTAGAGGAGCCTTTAAAGGTCATGAAACCTGAGAAAAGGGTATGACTTGATGATATTCCTATAAAAGTTTGGAGAGTTCTAGGTGAACGAGGTTTGACTTGGCTCACAAATTTATTCAATGTTATTTAGCAAAGATAGAAATTGCATGAAGAATGGAGGAGAAGCATTGCGGCGCCTCTTTATAAAAATAAAGGAGACATTCAAAATTATCCGAATTGTATAGGTATCAAACTGATGAGTCATATTATGAAAATTTAGGAACATGTGATCGAAAGAAGGTTGAGGAAAGTTTCCAAAGTAACTAAAAACAATTCGGATTCATGCCAAGTCGCTCAACTATTGAAGCTATCCACTTGTTGAGAACAATAGAGATTTATAGAGCTAAATATAAAAACCTCCATATGATTTCGAGAAGGCTTATGATTCAGTCCCAACAGAGATATTGTGGTGAGTTTTTGAGAAGAGACAAGTGTCCTATACATTAACCTTATAAAGGATGTATATGATGGTGCTTCATTTTGTGTAAGGATCCAATCTGGGAAGACGGACTACTTAATATCAACATCGATCTGCATCAAGGTTCAGCTTTGAGTCCATTCCTTATTACTTTGATTATGAACAAGTTACCTAATCATATTCAGGATGAGATACCTTGGTGTATGTTGTTCAACCGATAATATTGTGTTGTTTGATGAGACAAGAGATGGAGCAAATGAGAAACTGGAGGTTTGGAGACACGCCTTAAAGGCTAAAGGATTTCGTATAAGTAAGGCTAGGACCGAATAAATGGAGTGCACATTTGATGGAAACAACGGTGAAGGACTCGAGGTAAAGCTTGGATATGATAACATTCAAAAGAAAGAATCTTTTAGATACTTGGGCTCTATTTTACAACAGAATGGGGAAATTGATGGAGATATTACTCATAAAAGAAATGCAGATTGGCTAAAGTGGAGAGGGGCATGTATTGTTCTTCGTGATACGAAAATCCCTTTGAAAGTCAAAGGAAAGTATTACAAAATAGCTGTGAGACCTGCTATGCTCTATAGATCAGAATGTTGGCATGTGAACCATAGACATGTGCATAGAATGATAATAGCGGAAATAAAAATGCTAAGGGAGATGTGTGATCATACATGAAAAGATCATATTCGAAATGATGTGCTCAGATGGAAAGTCGACGTAGCTTCGGTAGAGGATAAGATGAAAAAAAACCATTTAAGATGGTTTGGGCATCTGCAAAGGAGGTCGATCGATGCACCATCAAAAGATGTGATACTTGGAATGTTGATCCAGTTAAGAGAAGGTGAGGAAGGCCCAAGAAGTGTTGGAAAGAGATTGTTCAAATGGATCTTAATTATTTGTACTTACGTTCGAGAATGATCCAAAATAGATCTAAACGGAGGTAAAAAAACCATGTAGCTGACCCTACTTAATTGTAAGAAAAGCTTTGTTGTTGTTGGCGTTGTGAATCTGTCGCAATTTCTTTTTATTTGAAAAATGATATTGCGTGTGATCTCCAATTAATTATTTATTTGGTTAAAGTTGTTTTAGGAATCGACTGGGATTTTATTATATTTGAATTTTATTCTCTTTCTATTTTTGTAATTCCGTCTTTCTTATATAAAGGGGATGGTATCGATTGTAATAGCCCTCTCCCATTATCTCCTTCCTTCACGCATCTTCATGCTTCTTCTAGAAAACATTGTGCAACAGGCATGTATTCTCTTCCCCGTCCCTCTAATTTCTTCTCCACCTAAATTTTTCTGCCACCAGAATTTTCTCTTTTGTATCAATTAGTATAAGAGCATGACCTACAGATCGTCCTCACAATCTGACGATCCATTCATACATTTGCGCAAGCACAATGTCTGATAAGCACGTTCAACAAGCCGTCCAACATGGGCTAAGGACGAAAAAGTGTTGTCCATGTTGCTCCAAATTCAATCAGATCTACAGAAGTTGGCCGCAGATCTACAAGACTCAAAAGTTATCGAATCTCTGAAACAACTGGAGAAAATCGCACTCAAAATCATTGTCCAGGAGGTTCCCGAACATCCACTACCTCTAACGATATAGCCACCCATGGAACAACTCCCTGCGGCCCCGCCTATCACCAACCTTACAACCCCGCAACCCTCGTCACCGGTCGCAACCCTCTCCTCCACCGACACCACCCCTTGTGGCCACCCCGCCATCCCTACTACCAAATCCAACACTGCCTTCCCCACCCGCTCCTCTAACAGTATTGCCATCATCCAATCCCTTGCACAACCAATGCTACCTCCAACTGCCAAAACATCACCGCCATAGACGCCCCTTCCCACAAAATCAACACCATCACCCCCAACCATATCTCCCCATCGCTCCTATCACAATAACTTGAGGCGACATCGAGCCATTCGCATGGTCACGAGACCCCCCCTCTCCATCCCATATGGACTTCTCTACCAACGATCATTTCAGACTTCTATTATGTATCCACAACATGACAACCAATACTCTAGACTACTACTGCTATCAGTCATCTTTGTCGATCATCGACTACTTCTGCACATTCTATTGTGCAACTACTCTCAGCAATGGACTTCTTATCGCAGCAACTCTACTACAGGCACGATATGATCGTCGATTCGTTGCAAACCCGTCCTCGAGCGAGGTCTTCTCCCATCAGTGACTACTTCGAGCAGGTCTCATGTCTCTCTTCGATGTATCGAGTGAAGATATGTTGTGTACATTGTTTCTTTTGTTGCAAGCTACAGCTTTCTCAACTCCACCTTGAGGGAAGTGTTAGAGTATGTAATAGATGGGTAATTAGATCTCTCCAAGATCCAATTATCATGCTTTCTTTTTTAGTCCCATAAGTGGGACTCCAGTCTGTCTATGGGGTTATATAAAAAGCCCCACACCCCCTATATTCATTAAGAGATTCACAATAGAAGATCTGACCCTTTTAGGTTTTCTCCTGTGGTTCCATCCCGCTCCTCACGGAGTATGTTTCCATGTAAAATCTGAGTACTCTTATTCTTTGTGTTTGTGTTCTTATTCTGAATATTGATTCGCTTCCATTTCAATAGTATCCATGCTCCTACTCAAAGCCTTTATGCTTAAGGAGAATGATATTTCTACTTGAAGACAGTGTTCGGAAATGTCGTCCATGCGGCTGCATATGCGGCCGTATAATGCACCGCATATGCGTATTCGGTCACTTGACCGAAGTGCATATGCCATATGTGGCAATATGCAATCAAAATGCATATGCAATCCGAATATGCGACATATGCGGCTGCATATCTGATAGGATTCATGTTAATCCATGACATGTTGATGACACATTAACTCGATTTTTTCCGAGCAACTCTTATATCATCATTTACATTGATGTGTATTTTCATTATTCTCGTATATTGCATTTAGGAATATAATCTGGGCTATTTTTTCTCATATCCATTTTTTCCATTGTTCTCAACACTTACTGATGAAATGTTTACTAACTTTATATCTAATGAAATTCATTCTAATTCTTCTAATAAAACATGAAATATCTGCACTTTACAATTTTGTGCTTCTAATAAATTTTATATGCAAGTACAATTTTCTCATATATTTTGTGTCAACATATTGTCCTTTGGAGATACATATATGTGTATATTTTTGGGTGTATGATTTGTATATCTATGATTAGTCTTTACCTTTTGTTATCTATAGGATATATATATATACATTAAAGATTTTCTTATAGAATTCATGTGTTCCTTGTTGAATCCAAATTTTTATATGTATATAATATGCATTAAATTCAAAATAAAATAATCAATTTATAATATCATGCTAGAATATCATATTGATTATATTATCTTATTTGAAATTTTTTATTTTAGATTTTGTTAGATCAACTATTTTATATAATCACATTTTATTGTCTATTTTATAATATTTTGAATTAAAATATTATAAATTGCATGTACCTTCATATACTCCTCCGTATATCCCCTTACTCACTTTAGATCGCATGATCCAAAGAATATCGCACACCGCATTTCTGAACCTTGCTTGAAGAGAGAAAATTTGCAGCTACGCCCCTTGGTGGAAAATAATTACAAGTGTAATGTTGAATTGAAGAACAAAAGACTCCAAATGGGAAAAATCGGTCCAGCAAAGCCAAGAAAATTCTCCCAAGATGCGCTCCAAGACCAAGCCACTCATCATGAAATGCGTTTTTAGAAGCTGCATAAATCTGATGTAGCATGGAACCCAAAATTAAGGTTTTTGTCTGCCCAATTTTATTAATTAGGCTTTTTCAGATATATAAACAGAGCCAATAAATTAATTAGAGATATGGTTAAATTATTTCAGTCTAATTGGGTCCATGTAATTTTTTTCTATTTAAATAAGGAGATCGCATGTGATCTCCAATCAACTAGTTGGTCAGTTAGAGATATTTAAAGTCCAATTATGGTGTGTTAGAGTATGATTTTTATTCTCTTTCTTTTTTTGTAATCCCACCCCTATAGGGTATGGTAGTCCATTGTTTTATTCAGTTAAAGTTGAATTAAAAATGGAGTTTCTCCAACTATCTCCTTCCCCCTTTCTCTCTATCCCTCTCCCTCCACACGATCTTCGCATTTCTACTCCCAAATCTTGTGCAACTGACGCGTCTTCTCTTCCTCCTCCCTCCAAATTTATTATCCACTAAATATTTTCCATCATCAAAATTTTCCATTTGCATCTCAAGATTTTTGAACTAAATGTAAAGTTACATATGCAGAATTCCTGTGAAAAAACATCATAATAAGAAAAGTAATTTGTAACCCTCTGGACATGATTGTGGATAACTTTTCATTTTCAATAGATAACTACAATAAACGAATCAATTAAGGAAGGAGAGGTGTAGTAGCACTAAATATTGTCATCCTCAAGGCGCAAAAGTTTAAACAAGACGAGGATCTAATTACAAGACACACCTAAAATTTGCAACGAAAATGGCATTGACAAAAGGAAGAGAAGTCGAGAACAAACATGACAAGAGAATGCTCATACTAAGAAAACCAAGGTATACCTGTTCTTTGTAGAATTTAAACTTCTCATCCCGAATTCCTTGTCTGTCTTGGATGGAGGAGCAATTCAGCTGACCATGGTAAGATCGTGTTGCTAAACACGGATTGGTAGTAGTAGATTCAGAATTATTTAACGAATAAGGTCTCCTACAGTGTGAGCATACACCACACCTTAACTGCTTCTTAACCAAGCAGTCTTCCCTGCATTTAAAATTTACGACTAGATCTATATCAGCCATCTGGTCTAGAATTTCCTGCATTGAAGAAGCATTAGCATCAGATAACAGCAATTACCAACATTTTTCAAATAAAAAAAAGTGAACAAGCAAACAAATGATGTATTCTACCTATTAGCATTGCGAAATAGAAAATAAGTTAAAGTATGCATGATCAACATGGATGCTTCCCAAAATCTCAAACTAAAAGGTCCATGCAAGAGCATCGGGATCTTGTTGTCAAGGAATGAATGAATTTTTTCGATAGCGAAACCCGAACATTTCTTTTATATGAAAAAGGATGTTGAGAGAATTGCATGAGTCCTGGCAAAATAAAAAGGCATGGAAAAGGTACAGGAGATAAAGATAAAGTATGTCACATTATCTCATTCTTAAGTGATACTAAATTTAGTAAATTTTTGTATATATTTTGATTTTGAATGAAATGACATATATTCTCATAGGGTTTTAAGCCCTAACATTCATTAGAGTGTTATATCTGTAAAAGTCCTAAACTCAACTTCTCTAGGTCCCACCTTTAGATGATGTTATAAAATCCGTCTTGACGAGATGATTCCGTCGAATGTCGTTTCATATCAATCAGATGTTCTTATGAATTTCTATGAACTTTTGAAGAATGGTTGACGTTTGTTAAGCTCAGCTTTTACTCATTGTCAATATAAGTAATTAATAGTGATTAAAGAGATTAATTATGAGTCAGCCCAATAAGCATGATTAAGGAACTTAACTATGGATTAATGTAAGCTAATCGTAATTAATAATATTAATAATGTCAATTATTATTAATTAATCATGATAAATGTCAATTAAGCATCATTAGCAAAACCAAGGTATATGCGAGCAAAATCATGGTATACATGAGCAAAATCATGGTATACGTTGCCACCAAGTAGAGGAGGAAGCGCGGTAACAAATTACGGAAAGATGAGGTAAGCATATCCAACTTTAGCTAGATTTTCAAGTTTCTCTCTTTTGTATATTAGAATTAGCATGTAAGGGGGAAGCCTGATCATAGCCTTGATTAGGTGAGGGTGACTCTATCATCGGTGAACATGTGATCATTCACATGATTCACTCACATATGTTATAAGACATGCCGATTCTTCAATATGTGCATTGTTAATAATAATGTTGCTATGAGTTGAACAAACCTGAGCAACAACTTACTTGGGTGAGAGCGGCTTAGCTATCAATGAAGATGTGATTCTTCACATGCTTCATCCACCCATGACGTGAGGGGCACCAGTTCTTTATCTTCATTTTTCTTCTGATTCGTTCTGAACTCTCTTGATGTTTCTTCTTCCATATATCACTTGTATAAGAGGAAACTATGTCAAAATTTCTTAGAAATGTCATTTCGTAAAAGGGTCACTCTGCCAAAATTCTCTTATAAACATCACTTGATATGGGAGGAAACTTTACCAAAAGATTGTGTTTTTGTGCTTTTTGGCATTGTTCGTATGTTTTCAATCATTTATATATTCTTACATGGATATAGTTTATGGTAAAAAGGAGCTAAAACCAAATCCAAGAAAATAAGAGATTGTGTCTTTATTTTGGATTAAGCATACATATATAAACATAGGTTAACATATTACATACATTAATTTTCTTTCAACTACAAGCAAAACCGCAGGAGGCGGATCTTTTGGTTGGTGAATCGAGATAATCTCGGTAAGAGGTATAAACAGCAAAATCAAGGTCAGACTCAAGCACAACTTTCATCAATAATCCTCTACTTTTACGAGTGAATTTCCCAATATTTGATAGTTATTAAGTGGGTATGTTTTAGAAACCCAAAATGAGTAATCTCGTACATTATTTTCAATATCAATCGCATATTGTTTTACAAGTGAATTTGCAGTGTTTACATAGCAAAAGAGAAGTTTTCACTCATATACAATCAAGTTGTATATACATATATACTTTTTCATAGTTGTTCAATAACTATGTTTCAGTTAAGTTTCTTCCATATTATAACTATTATTATATGAATTACTAGATAGAATATCACATTCCATAAACACCGCAGTCATTCTCTTAGCCATCATGTAAGACCCTGAAACACATAATTAGATCTGATGAAATATTAAGATATGGCAAACATCAGATATGGTTCAGAGGACTTTGGTTCTACATTCTGTATACACATGGCTTTGGGGTGTTCTTCGAACTTTGGGGTTGTTTACGTGTATGGTTCAATTTGTTTCAGTGCTCATGAACTTAGTACAGTTAGCACGATGGTGTTTGATGTAAAGAGGTACAAAGTTTTTTTTAGAGAAATGGGTTGGACCTCCTTTAGAGACCCATCCCAAAGAATGTATTTATAAAAAATTATATACAAAATTACAAAATCCAACTCTTACAAAAAGGCTTAGCATGCTCGAGCACATTCTCTAAATAAAATCTTCCCTCTTTGAAGATAACCCCATTTCTCTGAAGCCAAATGACCCACACATGCATACAAACACGGATCCTCCCTTCAATTGATCATGTCCAACTTGAAGTAATGCACTCCCAAAAAGACTCAAAACTATCCCAATGCACTCTTGGCAAAACAGCTCTCTCACATGTCCTCCCCTAGACATTGGGCACCTAAAGAAGAGATGCTCAATGTCCTTTGCTGTTATACCACATCTTGCTCATGCCTCCTCACATCCAAGAAAGATTCGAGCTCGTCGGTTACCCATCATGAGTCGTCCTCTCCTCATCAGCCACAGAAAGATATTTATCTTCATACATAGCTTCCACCCCATATTCTAGCGCGGTCTCGAGCGATATCCTCCTAATCTTGATTTCAAATATTTTTTTATCATAAATCTCTAAAGTATTTGCATGTGTTTTATTTTAAATATCTGGGTTTATATATATATGGGTTTAAATGGGGGCTATCCCAGGGAGGAGCCAACTTGGCTACCCCCATCCATTTTTTTCATTTCTTAAGATATTTTCTGAAAACACCTTGGGGTTTAGATCGCTATATAATATCATGTTTTCATTTAAATTTTGTGTAAAACAAATATTCATAACCCGTCCATCAAGACTGTCAAATTTTAACAGTCTCAGAATTACAGAAATTAACCCTTTAGATGGATGGGTTAGGAATGTCTATTTTACATGAAATTTGAATGACAACATGTTTTCATCTAGTGGATTAAATCCCCCCCATGTGTTTTAAGAAATACCTCAAGAAATGAAAAAGAGATAAGGGTGGGTGTAGTCGCGTTAGCTCCGCCCTAAGGGTAGCCCCATTAAACCTAATATATGTATACATATATATATATATATCTTTATTTTCTTGCAAAGCATATATTCAGGTTACTTTGTGCAGTCAGATTACATTTGATGAGTTATTCTTTGAGACAAATTCATTTCAAATAAGCTCAATGTTTTTCCCCAAAAATGCTTGATATCCATTCACTGGGTCTAAAGTTCATTTTATGTTTAGACCCATCCCTCTATTATCTATTATTATTTTACAAACATACCCAAGCAAGAATCCTAGGATGTTGACGTTACACATTATCTGGAGGTTGTGCCATCGTAGATCATTTTTTGAAACTTTTTGGTAACTTTCTGTACTACAAGAGAGAGTTGTATCTTCTTGGTAACTTTCTGTACTTCAATATAAGGTTGTGTAACTTAAAGAAAGTTAGGACACGAATGGGAAGATGATAAAATGTTGTATGTGGTTGTTTGTATATTGAACAGTTCAATACACGTCAACCGTGTTTTGGATAAGGATTGTCAAACTTGGATTACTCTGGTGTTGATGAGAAATATTTTTGTTAGTGATTTTGAAGAATGCATGATAAGTAATGAAGGCTTTTATAAGGAAATTTATTAATGTGTGATGTTATAAGTGGAGATGATAAGTGACAAATTATTGCCGCGCTCATCCCAGCTAGGAGGACTAGTCGTGACAAAGTAATTGTCCCTTTTAAGATGAAGCATGCATATCATGATTTTTTTAAAACGAGCCTCAAGGCATTGAGGCATGCATCTCAAGGAAAACCGCCTCGAGGCTATAGCCTACGTGAACCTAAGTAACATGTATGTCTCAAAAACTCAAGGCACTCCATAAGGTGTTGAGGCATTGAGGTGATGTCGCAGTTCTGCAGGCATCATTTTTTTTCTGATTGTTCTTCTCTGTTCTTCCCACAATTACTCAGCTGCTGTTTCTTATAAATTAGTTTGTATTGTTGCAAAACCTTAACAAATATTAAATCTAAATTCTTCTTGTAAATCGGTTTTCATACTTGTTGTATATGGTTACAAGAGTTGTAATATATCATTTATTTTTCCTCCTAGTACATTCATCTCTTAGTTATGGCATATTTATTATATTTCTTGATTTGACACATGCCATACTTAAGTTGCATTTCCTCTAGCTTTCCTTCAGAACTGAAGGTAGACAGATTGCTTTGAACTCTAGCACCCTCAGGAAGGTGCTTAGGGAAATAGCCTTAGCTATAATGTCAAAGAAATTGCCAAGCTTCGCAAGAAGACTCATTTTCATCATGGATATCTCCACCCTCTCTGAAGAAATGCCTGATTTCATCCTTTGGATAAGAAGATGGGAACTTATTACCTCATACTGCTGGAAGGGTGGGAAAGGAAGAAGGGAATAACCGAGATGACTTTTCCCTCTTTAAATGCTTCACACGCAATCCTGTAAAACTGCAACTTAGTGAAATAGTTCTCTCCCTTCCCCGGTCTCAGCAAGACCACCAAGTGCACTGACCATCTTGGGAAGGTTCTGAAGGTAGAGCCCTGAGGAGCCGAAGGAGGTAGCTTACCCTAACCCCTGACCTCTTGTTTGAACTTGTAATGACCTTTTCTCGCCTTAAGCTAAGCACACACGGGAAAGTCCATTTACAGGGTGAGCCCCATCCTTTGATAGTCCCAAGGCGCCATAATATGGAGGAGGGAAAGCAAGAATTCCTCCCTAATATATAATTATGGTAGTTTGAGGTGCAGTTATTACGTTGATTCGACTTATTCAGAGAAAGAATTCTAGGTGACAGGAAGGATAAGTGAGCGCTCCACAAGCACAAATCGTGGGAGGATCCTTAGAGGGTATAGATCTTTTTCCACAACCATTTTATTATGGGTCTCAGACTCGACCTTTTAATCAAGTCTATATGACTTTCTTTTTTGACTTCATTTCTCTTCTAACTCTTAACCTCTTCTAAATCCCAAGCATTCGATGCATCGATCTCATAGGAGCTCTTATTCCTCATTCCCACATCTCGGAAAGCAGTATCCTACTGAGGCTCCCCCTGGAGTTTAGCTGAGTGGAAAGGTGAGGTAGTCGATGGAGCTCTGGCCTTTCTTATTATTAATTTGTATAAAAGTTTGTAGGGGTTTTCAGATTGGTAGTCCTCGAGGTGGGCATTAGTCAAATGCAATATGGGACCGAGGATGAGGATTTGATCCGTTGATTATATAGTCAGCATATGACCTCAACTAATGACTTGAGAAGTCATGGTTTGCTATCAGAGATAGAACTGTCCTAGTGGTGTGCCTCATTCTCAGATGTAAGTAAAGATGTCCTCCCACCTAGCCTGAGAGATGAGCAGTGTGGACCGAAATGGCAAAGTCAGTCCTTGATAGGTCAGACATCCTTCTCTAACTTTAAGAGCAGCTAAGAAGCAGACTCTATGATAAGATCTTATAGCGTTAGTGCTGCTCTTTTTTAGTGCTTGTTGCTTGTCGTTTTTCTAACCATGTTCGACATCTACAATTTTTCTCTTGGTTGTATGCAAGAGCCATCATGAAATAGAACCCAAGATGGGATTTCCCTTGTCAGAAGGCAATCCTCGTAAAGAGGTCGTCCAACCTAGCTCATTCAAGGATGAGGAGTACCCCCTTTGAGTCTGGCTGGCATCATTCGTCGAATGAAGAAAAATACAAATCAAGGAAGATGTCTTGTCCAAAAATTGAAATCCGGCAACCTCAAAACTCAAATAGTCGACCTTGGAAATTGTTGCAACAAGGACGAATGAGAATCGATTCTCTTCTAGGAATGGAATCCACCTGACCTTCCAGTAAGTACTCTTTTCGCCAATGAGAACTGAATACCAGTCCTAGCCAATGTCTTCAGAAGGGAAAAATTAAAAAAAGCAAAAGTGAAGAAAAACCATTATATTGGGGCAAGGCATTTGGCTAGCTTCCTGCAACCAAGTAATCCAGCGGAAAGCATGCATGTTACGTGCAGCGAAAGAACATGCGAAGAGGGGGAGGGACTAGGACGCATTCAGTCAGTGATTCTCCTAGAGGAGAGCTGATTGGCAAGCATCCCATTCAACTGTGAGTATGATTTATAGAGCCATTAGATTAAGGTTGATGCCCTCCTTTTTCAAAGAGCAAGCAAGTCAACACTCGAGTGGGGAGTGAATTTGGGTCAGACAAGCCTTAACACTCATGCATCTAAGAACCGTGTGAGCGATCCTCGGGTATATCTAGTCTGGCAACCATGCCTATTGATGAGAAGATCAGGGAACTGGGAGTGAGCCCCCCAGAGAAGAGAGTGGGGCATCCATTCCCCATTTGTTTCAAAAAAGCAATAAAGAAGAAAGGGAGCGGGGAGTGACCAGCGACCGAAAAAGGTTATATAGTCAAAAAAGCCGAAGATCGGACTCAAGGACTAATCAGAGATTTCTCATCACGTCGAACTTAGTTGACTCAGGTGCCGAGTGGTTTGCCTCTATCGATTTCTGCTCACCATGCTAGATGACCATGTCAAATGATTAGCACATACTTGGAAGTCCTCCATCGACTTCACCATTCCATCATCGCAATTTAAAAGCACCCCCTTACCCCCCTCCCCCCTCCTTTACTCTTGACAAATGGATAGATAAAAATCCTCCCGACCCTACCTCTACTAAGAATGAGAGAATTCATAGCTACCCCAAATAGTAAAGAAACAATGCCTTTTGGGGTCTGTAAATGATTAGGAGAAATTATAGTAGTAATTATAGGTGCACGTAAAGAACTTAAATGTGACAAAGGTATGGTAATACAATGCGATGGCAATGCAATTTTTGTCATCGAGCAAGAGGGAAACCCAAAAGGGACTCGGGTTTTTGGTATAATTGCTCGAGAATTGAGATAGTTGAATTTTACAAATATAGTCTCATTAGCCCCTGAGGTATTATAAATAAGATAAAATTACAATACAACAGAGTATCGAAAATAGATTAATATGTAATAGATCAATTAGTAGCGTTAGAGAATATTCTGTGTGGTTATTTGTTAACAGAATATTTTATACAGAATATTCTATAGAATATTCTCCCTTGAGCACCTATATAAGGATCCCCACACCCCCTGTACTCAGTGAGAAATTCCAATAGAATATCCGCCCCTTTGAGGGCTTCTCCCGTGGTTTCATCCCGCTCCTTAAGGAGTAGGGTTCCACGTTAAATCTCTGGTCTTCATGTTTATGTTTCTTGATTTATCTATTCCGCTTTCGCTTCTCTGATTTCAACATGGTATCAGAGCGGGTTCAATTCTTGGAGATTTGTTCTTGAATTGTTTTATGTATTTTTCGAGAGTCAGATTGTGATGAAGATTTATATGTGAGTTTGTTCGAGTTCTGCACGAGATCATTCAGCATCATGCTATCATTGCTAGGGTTTCATTTTCTGAAACCCTAGATATTTTGTCCAGAAGCCGAGATCCAGATCTGAGCGGTTGTTCCTCGCGAAGCTGCTGGCGGCAGTAAAACTTTTGCCGCATCAGCCACTTTATAGGCAGTGCTGCCAAGCATCAACTCTAGGCAACAGCAGAGAACCCTCGGGCGTCGATCCCCAGGCACCAGAGGCATTTCCTTTTCCGTTTTTCTATCCCAAGCGGAGTCCCATCGAGCACCGCCCCAAAGATCAGGCGACAGCAGTGCCGCGCTCGCGTTGGTCTCCAGGCGCAAGACCCTCCTCTCCTCCAGCGATACCCATGCACGCACCTCTTCTTCGCGCGAGATCTTCTATGCGTCAGCCATGAGGCGGCACCCCTGCCGCACCAGCCTCCATCGGCTCCCTCGTACAAGCCCCCACTTTGATTTTCATCTCCAGCAGCAGAAGGCCGCGCGAGCGCCTCTCCTCGCGGGTGCACTCCTGGGCGGCGGTTCTCTCCAACTTGCGCACAGATGGAGGTGCCGCCTCTCCTCGCGTGTGCACCCCTAGGCGACGCAAACCCCCCATCGCGCCCCCCTCCCTCCGAATGGTGATGCCTCTTCCAGGCGTCCAGATCGAGAAAGTGAGGGCGGCGCATCTCCAGCCCTTCTGCCTCTCCGATCGCTGTTACCCCTTGCGGTGGCATCACACACTCGAAAGCATCAGCGGAGCAGTCCTCGCGCAAGCTACGCATGCTCCTCTCCATCCTCCAGATCGTCGTCACCAGTGGCGCAAGGAGGGCCAGTGGCGCATGGATCCCCAAGGCGATGAAGCCTCCCCCCCTTCGCGTCTCCACGGCAGCACACGAGAAGCAGGATCTCCATCGTGGCGGCGCACGTCATGCAGAATCCCATCCAGAGGGTCGGGGTTTCCCGATGGGAACCCTAGGCTTGATTCGAAAATATTAAAAAAAATAGATGGGCCAAAGAAAGAGGGGAGTGGGGGGCATGCCCAGTTCTCTAATTCCCTAAAATGGGCTTCGCCCAAGTGGCTTGTTGGACTATTTGTTTAAAAAAAAGAGGGAGAGCATGTTGTTATTTAAAAAAAATATGTTCACAAGAAAAATGAATGAAAAAAATGAAATGAAAAGCCGTAAAAAAATGGTTGAACGGCTTTAAAAAAGAGAGAGAGATTGAAAAAAAAACACAAAAAAATAGGAGAGAGAAAAAAAATACATCTTTTGTTTCTCCCAACTTGATCCATGATTCTTATTCTATCAAGTATGGGAGAAAGGGGGAGTCAGAGCTATATTCTTCAGGGCATCTGCACGTCCATGACTGACAGGCCATCTCTCGAGCTTTCTACAGATCATCCGTCTTCACCGAGCATCAACTTCTTCATCGAGGTGTATACTTCTTCTTTTACAACCTGATCGGTTTGCCGCGCTGGATTTCTTCTGCAGCGATTCTTCTCCAGGCACGACAGAGATATGTTCCGGTGACCTGATATCACAACGGTTCTACAGGCATGACAGAGATACGTTCCGATGACCTGAAAGTCGCAGACCCGTCCTCGTGCGAGGTCTTCTACCAGCAGCGGACTTGTATTCTTCTTGTGATGTATCGTGTGAAGATGTGTTGTATACTTTCTTTTTGTTGCAAGCTGCAGCTTTCTCAGCTCCAGCTTGAGAGGGAGTGTTAGAGAATATTCTGTGTGACTATTTGTTAAGAGAATATTCTATAAAGAATATTCTATAGAATATTCTCCCTTGAGCACCTATATAAGGATCCCCACACCCCCTGTACTCTGTGAGAAAATCCAATAGAATATCCGCCCCTTTGAGGGCTTCTCCCGTGGTTTCATCTCGCTCCTTAGGGAGTAGGGTTCCACGTTAAATCTCTGGTCTTCATGTTTATGTTTCTTGATTTATCTATTATGCTTCCGCTTCTCTGATTTCAACAAGTAGATTATATCTCAAGTATATATATTTAATAATTCCCGATAGGCTGATTATATCAAAATTAAGGACAACAATAATTCTAGTTCATCATGGTTAGACACTATTGCAGATATAATAACCTCGATAAGAAAAATCCATGTGGGTAAAAAGGAAACGACTAGAATAAGATCTACCAATATAACTGAAAACATTGTTAAAATACTTCTACAAGAGGGTTTTATTGAAAACGTTAGAAAAATCGAGAAAATAATAAATATTTCTTGGTTTCAACCCTACAACATAAAAGGACTATGAAAGACATACATAAAAATTAAAATGTATTAGCCGACACGATCTACAAATTTATTATAACTATCAACGAATTCCTAAGATTTTAGGGGGAAGAATAGGCTTTATTGTTGTTGTTGATTTTTTTAGTAATCCAACCCTCCATATATAAGGGGTTAGCATACCATGTTTACGGGGAAATTACGAATTATGAAATGAGTATTGATTTCGAAGGTCTCCTCCACCATTACCCCCTCTTCCCCCTCCAATTTATAGGGTTCCTCTGCTCAATCATGTTCTCTCAACCCGCGAGGCACGTCACATTCTTATTTCTCTTCTCATGCCTCCCTGATTTTTCAACTATATCAAATGGTATGAAAGCATGGAAACCAAATTGTTCCCACGATTCAACAATCTGATCGTATTTTATTTAACAAAAATTTGAGTTAAGCAACCTCAGTCATGGATCATATTCGAAGAAAAAGAAGTTGAAGTGGCATCTTCAATCAAGCCTTAAGGTGCAAAATAGCCAAATTCATTACTCGATGAAAACATATTCATGTACAGAGAAGGTACATCCATCAGCAAAGAAACTCATGGCATCATCATCACTACACACAAGCAAAGCGACTTCCAACGACAATAAAAGAGAAGAAAAAATAAATGGAGATGCCCTCAATGAAGGCATGCCTGTTACAACTTCAATACAAGACAACACTAAGAATTGCAAAAAAAAATCAAGAGGAACGGTACCCTATGACTACTGCACTAGGCATATTTTCAACAGAAAACTTGATCCTTCAGGCTTTGCAACATTCCCCCTCAACATTAAGGGAATAAAAAATACAAAAGTTGAAGAAGTTAACAACGTGATAGCGCTGCCAGCCACTGGCGCAATCAAAATGTAGCATCATTGATGCTCGATGAGGATGCCCACCACCACCTCCAACCTAACTGATGCATGGAAGATAGGTACCACCAAACTTTCCTCCTCAAGCTCCATTGTCGTTGAAAATACAAGCCTTGCAACCATTGTTGTTGGCATAAATGTGTCTACCTATACAAGAAACGATGTCGCTCGTTATGCAAGCAGTAGCACAACCATCCACGTCATCATCAGGTGCACCGAGATTGTGGCATCCACTGTTGTGTGCGCCACAGCCACCACCACATCTCGCATCGCCATCATCAGATGGACATCGAGAACCCATATGCACTAGCCATCACTAGAGACTAACCTGATCCTGACCCTGACAAGTCCCTCGATGATACATCCGCCACCACTCGCATTTGAAGCTCCCTCGGTATAGACTACATTGTTGTCACTAGAGCATCCAATGTTGGCAACGCCAGCTATTCCAACTCGCATGTCACCACAACGAGCACAGAAATGGAGGAACCCTAATAGGGATCGAGGAGCCCTCTCAAATAAAAATTGCATCCATAAAACGAGGGGACTGTGGGTGTCAATGAGCATTTTCACATACACCCCTTCACCACCAACTTTTTATCTAAAAGTTAAAATAGGGGAGAGCTTATGTGAAGGATTTCATTTATGTAAAGGTGTAGAAATATTGTGTCGTCACTTGTGAGTGGGAAAATAATAGAAATATTGTGTCGTCACTTGTGAGTGGAAAATAATAAGGAGAATACCAAGTCAAGAAAAATTGGTACAAATTCTCCAAGGTCGTAACCAAGGACAAAGCAACTCACCGGGAGGTAAGTTTTTCAAAGTGGAAGAAAATTGATGCAATTATGAATTAGGGATTTTGATAAATTAGGATTTTTCATCCATGATTGGTTATTTTGATTAAATTGTCTGTTTTTACGTTCATTAATAAATTGAGATAGACTATAATATCAATTATTATGGTAGATAGTTTTTTTAAAAATTAGTCATTTTAGGATGCAATTAAGGTTTGTTAAGTAATCAAATTTTATTTTTCTTATTTATTTTTTATTTCACCCCTCTCTACATAAAGGAGGTTAGTAGACCATTGTTTAGGTAAAGTTATTTTTTAACCAAAAAGGGGGTAAACACGCATGCGTGTCTGCCCATCAAAATACATTGAAATAAAATAAACCAATACAAAAGTCAAAACTCGAGTAAAGACCTCGCATGATGAATCACATTTTCAACATAGAAATGCTCGTAGAGGAAAATTACTTCATTCCAAGCTAGCCATAAAGCCCAAATAGATGCAATCAGCATGAATCTATCAGTATTCGGGCAAAAATGGGAGTTGAGCGCCTCCATCAGGTTGATGAAATCCTAGTAACTCTGCTCAGAAAAGACTACAGTGAAAGTAGGCAACCAGATCTCGTCTGCCTAGATATCAGAGACACATATATCTTTAGCCATAGCCGAAGGTCAAGAGAAACGAGTGGCAAGAGCTTCCCACCCATCCAATTATTATTCCAAAAAGAAAGAGAAAGTGAGAAACTACAACCATCTCTAAGTCTCTGCTGAAAGAAATGGGGCAAGTCAAGAAGGACCACTCATATACCCTTCCAAAATGCAATCTCATAACGGGACGGAACTCCTCCATGCCATAGGCATTCACAACATACAAACCACATATACGACTACAGTAGATGGCTTCTAAGCCTCCCCAGATTCACATTATCCACTTCAACAAAAAGGCTCGATTCATCTCCTCCAACCTCGGGACACCAAGACCTGCTTCCACCTTGGTAAGTGTAACAATCTCCCAAACAATTAGATGCAACCCACAACCATCTTGATCTGCCTTCCCCTAAAAGAACCTCCTCATAACTCTCTCCGATCTACGGCATATCCCCACAGGAAGTAACCTTGATGAAACAAAAAAAATCGAAATCATCCATGAACTACCTTAGCCAGGACCAAGGGCCCACCTCGATTAAAAAAGTGACCGCGAAGTTACTCTCCAACTTCTCAATCACCGATAACCAATCAAAAAGATGAAACCGACCGCTACTAAGAGGAAAACCAAGGTATCAAAGCGATAGCGAGCTACGGAGGCACGCCACTTACCCTCTGCAAGTCTCCAGTCTAGTGTAGGTAATATCGGTATCGGTATTGTGTCGGATACGATATTGCCATATATCGATGATATATCGACACCATATCGCCCAAATACGACCTACTTTTTGAAGAAAATGGCCTTGGAAGGGCAAATATCGACCATATCGGTGATATATTGGTCACCTATCGATATCGATATATCATCGATATATCATTGATATATCACGATATGGCTTCCTATGGTCTCCAACTCCTCATCAGACAAGGTTGCAAAAGTCGGTAGTAGGTACTCGGTCGGCTGGGTCACTGACTAAGGATTAATCGATAGTCGAACGATTAGTCGGATTTAGTCGGACTTTAATCGGCTTTGAATTTTATGATTATTTTAAATATATATATAACTCATTTTTATACATATATTTATATAGATTTTGTACATTTTTATACTATCATAATAAAATAAGAGTAATTGAATTTAAGTAAAATATTAAGCAAATTATAATAAGTTTTATTATAAAAACATCAAAACATAAAAAATACGGTATCTCCAAAGCAAAAATTGGTCGACTAGCGCACCTAGTTGGAATTAGTCGGTACTCGGTCGGCCACCCCACTGACAAGAGTAGTCAGACCTACTAGTCGGGCCAGTCGAGCGACTTTTACAGCACTTCCCTAATGGCATTCTTTATCTCACGCACCTTTGTTTAAAGACATTGAACCTCCTCCTTAGGCTCGCCAATTTTTCAACCAACTGGACAGTCGACAAACCTTCACCAACCACAGAACTCAATAATCTGCAAAAAGATTCTTAAAGCCCTCCTCAAGTAAACACAAATGCACGAACCAACGGAGCACCGAGGTGTCTCCTCCCTAGAGTCCCAAATGAGAGGAGAAGGGTCCGACCTAGATCTCGGGCGTGAAGAGACAGCACAAAGTGGAAACACCTGTAGAATCTCGAATGAAACAAAAAAGCGATCCAACTTCTAGGAGGAGCCTGAATTCTCCATGTATATCACTATATCTTATGTTTATCGCATCAAGAACTAATGATTGTAGGTATCCAATCAACTCTACAAAAACATCAGATCTTGTGTCATGTCCCCTACCCTCAAGCCTGATCTATCGAAAGAGAAGATGCTCATGTCGAAATCCCCAGCCACGATCCACCGTGACATCAAAGAACATCTCCCTTACCTCTTGCAACTCAGCCCAAAGCCACATTCATAAAGGCTACTATGTTGGCGCGTACATACAAGGCACCACCAGCCTGGAATTCAGACACTTATCGACGAGCTCAACCATTTGTACAAACCTTCCAATCTTTTCAAACACATGCTCTAACAAATTTCCATTCCAAGTAATCATGGTTCGCAATTCTCAAAATTTCGATGATATTTCGCCGAAATTTCAGTTTCGATGGGGCTTGTATCTCGAAACGGATACTTGATTTCTCGCATTTCGACCGAAATGTCACGAAATATCGACGAGATATCGGGTCATCTCGATATCTCGTCGAAATGGAGGAATATTTCATTTAAAATCCCAAGTAGGGCGAGATAAGATCGAAATTTCGATCGAAGCTTTCCATTTCACCTCTTTTGCTGATGGGTGTTGCTTGGGCTGCAACTTCTCTTCTCCAACCATTTTCTTTCATCTCCCGGAGGTAAACCCAAATGGGTCAAATCTTCATCAATTTGTTCAATTTTGTTACGGCTTTTGTTTCCAACCATGTTGATCTTGCATGTTGTGGTGCTTTTTGGAGAGATTTTAAATATTTTGTTAGATTTATGGAATACAAATTACAAGTTTTTGTGTTTTTATGTGTAATTATGATGAGTTTTGAATGTATAAACTCGGATCTCATGTTTAACATGTAGTAAAAATATTTCGAAAAAAATTGTGAGATATATGGAAGAAAAATTTTGGGTTTTTGTGTTTTATTTTAGAATAATGATGAGTTTTCCAAGGAGAAACACGAATCTTAAGTTTAAAACATAGAAAACATGATTCGGAAAATTTTTTGGTAATTAAAATTTAAAAATCAACTAAGCCATGGCCGGTCCCAAGCCCGGGTAAATGAGGAGGGTTGCGTTAGGTAACCGACAGCCAACGTAAAATAATCAGAGACAACTTCCTAAATAGAACTTTTTTTCTTAAAAAAATACTATTTAAGAAGTTGCCTCATGACAGTCAGATCTTTTCAACATGGATTTAAGCAAAAATGCATATTTCGTTGGGGCGTTCCCTACTTGCGACGCGTTGCATCGCTCGAATGCAATGAAAAATTGGCAAGGGTTGCTATATCGCAACCTAGATGTAGTTCAAAATTTGCAAGGGTTCTCGCATGAGGAACGCATGCGGGTAATTAAGCTAGTTCAGCTGCATCATCGTCTGGATGCAGTCCAAAATTTTCAAGGGTTCTCGCATAATGGACGCATGCGAGTAAAGAAGTTAGTCCAAAAGAGATTGAAACAGAAGTTGCGGATTAGTAGTTGGAATATCGGCACTTTAACTGGAAAGATGATGGAGATAGTGGATACGATGGAACGAAGGAAGATTCATATACTATGTCTTCAAGACACTAAATGGGTTGAAGAGGAAGCAAGGGAGATTGAGAAGACAGGCTTTAAACTTTGGTATTCAGGTGGAGTGGTTGTTCATAAGGATTTGAAGGATTGTGTGGTTGAGGTGAAAAGATTCGGAGATCGAATTATTTTGCTAAAATTGGTGCTTGAAGAAGAAATTATGAATATCATCTCAGTTTATGCACCGCAAATTGGTTTAGATGAAAGGACTAAACAAGCTTTTTGGGAGGATTTGGATAAGAGTCTACAAGGAATGCCACAAAGAGAGATGATCTGCATCATTGGAGATCTTAATGGACGTGTGGGAAAAGATGCTTCAGGGTATGCTAGTGTTCATGGAGGACATGGTTTTGGGGATAGAAATGAAGAGGGAAAAGCCATCCTGGATTTTGCAATGGCATATGATCTTTTCATAGCAAACACTCTCTTCAAGAAGAGGGAGGAACATTTAATTACTTATAAGAGTGGGCCAACTAGAACACAGATAGATTACTTTACGTTGAGGAGAATAGATCGGTTGTGTTGTAAAGACTGCAAAGTAATTCCAGGAGAGAGTTTGACAACCGAGCATCGTTTGTTAGTCTTGGATGTACAAATGAAAGGGTTGGTAAAGAAAAGGAGGGTTTCTAAGATAACTAGAACTAGATGGTGGAATCTTCCACTGAAGCAAGCGAACCTTAGGGAGAAGGTTTTAGAAGACTTATCTTGGGATTATAGCAATAGTGCAAACGAGATGTGGGAGGCAGTAGCATCTTGTATCCGAGAGGTAGCCAAAGAGATGCTAGGCGAGTCAAAGGGAGGAGCTCCAGGTCAAAAGGAGGCTTAGTGGTGGAGAGAAGAGGTGCAAGAGAAGCTAAAAATAAAAAGAGCTTGCTTTAAAGCTATGTTTAAGGATAGAACAGAGGAAATTGTCACAAGCTACAAAATAGCGAAGAAGGAAGCAAAGAAGGCCGTAAGCGAAGCTAAGTCAAAAGCTTATGAAGTTTTGTATAAAAATCTCGACTCTAAGGAGGGACAGAAGGATATTTTCAGGTTGGCCAAAACAAGAGAAAGAAATATCAAATACCTTTCTCAAGTGAGATGCATTAAGGACGAGGAAGGTCATGTGGTTGTTACTCAGAAGGATATAAAGACTAGATGGGAGTAGTACTTCCATAAACTTTTCATTGGGGAAGGAAATATATACAAAGAAAGGAAGTAGAGGAGGCTTTGAAGGTTATGAAACCCGGGAAAGGTGTAGGACTGGATGACATCACTGTAGAAGTATGGAGAGTTTTAGATGAGCGTGATTTGACTTGGCTTACGAATCTATTCAATGTTATTTGGCGAAGCAAGAAAATGCCTGAAGATTGGAGAAGTATCGTGGTGCCTCTTTATAAGAATAAAGGAGACATTCAAAATTGTTCAAATTATAGAGGTATCAAGCTGATGAGTCACACTGTGAAAATTTAGGAACGTGTGATCGAAAGAAGGTTGAGGCAAGTTTCCAACGTAAAAGAAAACCAATTCGGATTCATGCCAGGTCGCTCAACGATTGAAGCCATCCATTTATTGAGAACAATGGAAATTTATAGAGCTAAAAGGAAGAACCTCCGCATGATTTTTATTGATTTGGAGAAGGCTTATAATTCTGTTCCACGAGAGATATTGTGGAGAGTGTTAGAGAAGAGACACGTACATGTCTTATACATTAACCTCATAAAGGACATGTATGATAGGGCTTTATCTCGTGTAAGGACCCCGTCTGGGAAGACTAGATATTTTGACATCAACATTGGTTTACATCAAGTTCTGCTTTGAGTCCATTTCTTTTTAATTTGATTATGGACGAGTTGACAAGTCACATTCAGGATGAGTTACCTTGGTGTATGTTATTTGATGATGATATTGTGTTAATTGACGAGACTAGAGATGAAGTAAATGAGAAGCTTGAGGTCTGGAGACATGAGTTGGAGACTAAGGGTTCGTTTGGTTGTAGGGTTGGGCCGGGTTGGGTTGGCCCAACCCGGGGCATCCCTCCTTCCAAACATCCCAATCCTCCTCACAGTTTACTATTTACAGGGGTACCCCAACCCAACCCAACCCTGCCCAACCCTGCAACCAAACGAACCCTAAAGGATTTCGTATAAGTAGGGCTAAAACGGAATATATGGAGTGCTCATTTGATGGAAGCAATGGTGAAGGAATCGAGGTGAAGATTGGTGACGATAACATTCAGAAGAGAGATTCCTTTAGATATCTGGAATCTATTCTGCAACAATATGGAGAAATTGATGGAGATGTTACTAATAAAATAAATGCAGGTTGGCTAAAGTGGAGAGGAGCCTCTGTTGTTCTCTGTGATAAGAAAATTCCTTTAAAAATTAATGGAAAGTTTTACAAAGCAGCTGTGAGACCTGCTATGCTATATGGATCTGAATGTTGGCATGTGAACCATAGACATATGCAGAGAATGAATGTAGCAGAAATGAAAATGCTAAGGTGGATGTGTGGACACACACGTAAAGATCGGATTCGGAATGATGCAATTACAAAGAAAGTTGGTGTAGCTCCGATCGAGGATAAGATACGAGAAAACCGCTTAAGATGGTTTGTACATTTGCGAAGAAGATCGGCTGATGCACCAGTTAAGAGATGCGAGTGTTCGGATGTTGAGTCGGCTAAGAGAGTGTGAGGACGACCCAAGAAGTGTTGGAAAGAGACCATACGAAGGGATCTTAATTTTGTGGATATAAGCCCGAGATTGACCGAGATAGATCTGAATGGAGGCGAAAAATCCACGTAGCCGACCCTACTTAATTGTGGGAAAAGGCTTTGTTGTTGTTGTAAAATTTAAAATCGATTAATTCCGAAATTGATCCTTAGATCTATGCATTATTATTACATATTGCGTGTCTCCTATGTGATTTTTCTCGAAATTGATCCCCTAATCTCTAGATCCAAGATGTTTTTACTTATAAATCAGGATTCAGAATATAGAAATCTATATCCAATTTTAAACACCAAGTATTTACTAGCTTGTGCATATTAAGTGTTAGAAAAAATATAAATATATTAAATATGAAAATTAAAATTTAAAATAATTAGCAAACTTAATTGTTCTCATTGCATGGCTCATGAATGATTGTTCTGTAATTTCTTCACAGATTTCGGTGATCATTGTCATAGACTCACATTCCGGATTGAGATATGATAGTTCTGCAGATCATAGGGATTTCAGTGAGGACATTGGTTGGAGGTGTGACACCATTCTTGCAACAAAGTCAAACTACGATGCAAATTCAGTGGGAAGAGGTTGGGAGGAAGGGGGATTACGAGGATGAAGCAACATCTCGTTGGCAATAACAAGAATGCTGCCAAGTGCATAC
Organism: Ottelia alismoides; assembly: GCA_037367405.1. NCBI lineage: Eukaryota > Viridiplantae > Streptophyta > Magnoliopsida > Alismatales > Hydrocharitaceae > Ottelia > Ottelia alismoides. Next base: position 33,573 of record JAZKJV010003150.1, on the reverse strand, counting down.
GTTGTCCTAAAGATGTGAGGGACATGGTGAAGGTCAGCTTGGACGGGAAGAAGGATAGGGATACATAGAGGGCAAGGAGGAATGAACAATTCGAGGAGTTCATATTTGAGAAAGAGTTCAACGTCCTCTCTGATTCAGATGACGACAATTTTCTACCAAGTTGATATTCATATTGCAGCGGAGAGGATGGCACACAAGAGGACACCAAAAGAATCTATGAGGAGCGAGTTTGAGAGAACAGAACTCGATAATATACGAGGCAGTCTCTATGGTGTTGGTGGAAGTGGGAGTGGTTTTGGAGGTGCACCAATACCAGCACACACCAAAAAACACGAAGGGAAAGGACTGGAACCCTTCTTGACGAGGAGCGAGTCCATGGAGTACAAGCCAAGCAAGGATCTGAGGCAGAAAACGGTGGAGGGTATGTTCACCAATGCACGGGAGAGAGTGTGCAAGGCCATCAGCAAGCTCTTCTTTGAGGAAAACATTCTGACCAACATTGCTAGCAGGACATTTTTGCAGCATGTCATTGAAGAGATCGTTGCAGCAGGAACGAGAGTGAAGACTCCCACATCCTACGAGATAGTGAACAAATATCTCGAGATAAAGGAGGAGATGAAGGAGTACATCACTGGGCAGAGGAGGAGATGGCCAGAGTATGGGATGACGTTGATTTGCGATGGATGAACGAGCTACACGAGCAAGCAGATTATCAACTTTCTCATTTACTGCGATGGGAAGATGATTTTTTTAAATCCATTGAAGCATGTAATCATGTGAAGGAACACAAGTACCTGCTGAAGTTGATGAAGGGCATCACCAAGGATGTTAGGTGAAGAGAACATTGTCCATATTATCATGGATAATGGCAACAACTTCAAGAAAGTGGTGAAACAATGATGAAGTCTAGCGGCTATGGTATTTTTTTGGACATCGTGTGTTGCACATTGTATTGATTTAATTATAAAAGACTTCAGCAAGAGGAAGTTGGTCTCAAAGGTTGTGAAGCAAGCGCGAACGATTATCATCTTCATTTACAACCATTTCAAAGTGATGGCTTTAATGAGGCGGATGTGCAGTGGTGAACTGGTGAGGCCTAGCATCGCATGCTTCGCAACCAATTTTATAGCGTTGCAAAACCTTAAGCAACACAAGACATGGTTGAAAATCATGTGTTGCCAAGGATAATGGTTCGAGATACCTGAAGCTTGGACGGAAGAGGTTAGAAAGTGGAGACATTAATCAATGATCTTTATTTCTAGGATGACATGACCCGAGTCACAAAGATAATGGATCTGATTGTGTCTGCATTGCAGATCGTAGACGGCGACAAAAAGCCAGCCATGAGAGTGATCTACACGGTAACGTGTTACATGAGAGAGAAGGTCAGAAGCAGTTGGAAAAGGATACAAAGTACGGTGGGACATCATAGACAAATGTTGGTCCAAGATGCTCTCGCATCCTCTTCACAAGGCTTGTATGTATTATGTAATAAATCTATTTTTTTACATTTTGTATAGCACTTTTAATGGATTAAAATCTGAGAATTATGCATGATTGTGTCTAGCTTATTAGTTGTTACTACAATCCCAAGTAACAGTATAAGAACAGTCTTGGTGCAAATGCTGACTTTCTATCAGTTGTCGAAACTGTAGTAGAGAAGCTCGTCAAAGACGAGAAAACACAAATCATGTGCATAAAGGAGGTGATTTGGAATCTTGAATGAGACTAACAAAACATTCATTGGAAGTATTATGTGACAATTTATGACTTCAAACAATGTGCAGGTCAAGTACTTCAGGGATGCTTTGGGTTCCTTTGGTAGAATAATGGTTAATGGGGGGTAATATTCTTCCTGGTAAGGACAAAGACGAGTAAGTCCGTTGATTGTGTTGTGATGTATTACTATTGTTAGAGTATGCATCATTATCATGTAAAATGGGTAAATGGAACCTTCCAAGATCCATTTACCACATCTAGAGTTTAGTCACACATCTACCAGTGGTGGGACTTGGAGGGTCTGTGGAGGCTATATAAGATGCCTCAGACCCCCTGTGTCCAATGAGAAAGTGTAATGCATACATCAGCCCTTTGAGGTGTTCTTCAGTAGTTTCAACCCGCTCCTCAAGGAGTAAGGTTCCGCTTAAAATCCCACCGGTGTTCTCCATACTATATTATTCTATTTCTCTGATACGCTTCCGCATTCTTTATTTTCTAACATGGTATCAGAGTGGGTTTGATTCTCGAGGAGTTTATGTTATTTTATTTTTTGATTTGAGATTTGATTATAGGGTCTCTTGAAATCCTAATTATTTAACATAATCAACACGAGCAGATTCGATTATCAAAGCGCATTTGATTCTTGGTTATTCTTGAGATTATGCCTTCAATCAAGTTCCGGGTGTATTTCTAAGGTTCTTCTTATGGAACCCTAATCATAGTCAAGATGCATCTAAGGAACTGGCGGTTGTCAACCCCAAGAGACCTCCACAAACCTTATGGCGGTGCGTTCTCCAAGTTCCAGTAGTGGAGGCACCTGACCCAAGTATGCTCAAGGCGGCGAGTTTCAAGTTCCAGACGGAGGTCGCATGACCTTCCACATCCCAGAGCAGGCAGTGCAAGATCAGGAAACACGAACCTCCTGGTGGCAGCTCTGCTGCCCTCCCCCAGCACGGCTCCTCGCAGTGGAGATAGCAAAGCCCCCTCACAGCGACGCCACCCGAGAAGCATCATCGGTGCCTCCAGCCACTTCTTGTGGCACTCCTCGCACAGGTCTATCTTGCTTCAGGCTCTGCCCTCTTCTCTTCTGATAGAGAGCTCCTATCGTCTCCCCGATCTACAAGTAGGGGCCCCCATCGAGGGGCGGCACAACTCCCATATAGGTTTCATGGTAGCTCTAATAGCTAGAGGGAAGGCGATATCCATCTGCCTCCTACCATCCAAGAGTCAAGGCAGCGGCGGCAGCCCTTTCCAGCAGTTGTGCCCCCATCCTCCGACCCCACGCGAGTTCCCACCGAGGCGGCGGTGATCTTCCTCTCCTCTGACGACACATCTTTCCGGGGGCTCCATCGTGAGCCCTAACTCCAGGAGGCGGTGGTTCTATAAAGGGGGTTCCCAATCATGGGAACCCTAAATAGAAAGGGAGGTCGCATCTGTAGGTCCAAATTGGGCCGAGAAAAAAGAGAAAAAAATAAAAAAAGAGGGAGTCATGCTGCAGTGTTAAAAAAACTGCATATTTTTTGGGTCCCTATTTGGGCTAACAGATATTGTTCAAAAAAAGAGTTTTTCAAAAAAAAGGTGTGCATAAAAGAAAAGTCGTACGTAAAAAGTAAAAAATAGAAAGACGTGCGTAAAAAACCATATGTGACATAAAAATGAGTCGGCTATTAAAAAAGAAGGAAATAGCCAAAATATGGTTTGAAAAAAATTTGATTAAAAAAATAAAAAGCCGGGATAAAAATGAAAATGAGATCAGCATTTGTGATATTTTGTTGTCTCCCCATTTTCCTGTCTTCTCCCAACTTGGTCGACGTCATTGTGTTTAGACGAGTATGGGAGAAATGGGAGTAATGGGTATTGTGTAGAGTTCTACATGTCAGATTTCCAGATTCTACATTTCAGTTTCAGACTCTACAGATTGGTTCAGAGTCCAAGTTCGAGGCACTCCATAGTTGAGTGACCCACTTTCTTCAAGTTCTCCAGAGAGAGATTCCTTTTCAGACGCACATGTGTGCGGTCTTTTTTATGTGGTCCCATCTTTTTTTTGGTCAGAGTTTTCATGTGTTCCATAGGGACTCCAGAATAGAGATCCCATTCCCATGCCATGTGGGTTAGGATTTTCATATAGTTTCATAGAGACTTCAGAGTAGAGATCCCAATTTCTGAGCCAGTATGGGAGAGACCCAGTTCTCCGACGAGAAGACTTTTTCAGACTCCGTTCTCCAACGACTGTGGACTCCGACGAGGATGTCTCCACGGCTTTTTCAGTTCGAACATTTCAAAGATGGAGCAGTTGTCTACATAATGTGGTGGGCCAGAGTACTCCAACGAGGAGACTCGTTTTCAGTTGCAATGACTCTGACAGGTGCGGTACATACCGCATGCTCTCCGATGAGAAGATTCAATTTGACTTACACTCCAACCCATTTGATCCTCCTCACATGCACAGCATGAGAAGCTACGTCCTCGACAACAACCGACAGTTGTGCACGTTGAGTTGATATTGTCTGTAGTGTCATGTAGTGTGAGTTTGAGTGATTTCTTTCTGTTTGTCCAAGCTGAGCATTGCATGCTCTAGATTGAGGGGGAGTGTTAGAGTATGCGTCATTATCATGTAAGATGGGTAAATGGATCCTTCCAAGAATTGTTTACCACGTCTAGAGTTTAATCCCACATCCAATAGTGGTGGGAGTTAGAGAGTCTATGGAGGCTATATAAGAAGCTCCAGACCCCTGTATCCAGTGAGAAAGTGCAATGCATACATCAATCCTTTGAGGCATTCTCCCATGGTTTCATCATGCTCCTTAAGGAGCAGGATTCCACATAAAATCACGTGTTCTCCATACTATTTATTCTATTTCTCTGATATGCGCCGCATTCTTTATTTCTAAAAACTATTATTTACTATTATCGAAATATCTCCTTTTATAGAGGAGATATTTCAATAATAGTAAATAATAGTTTTTTCATGGCCTCAAATTTCAGCGAAATTCGGTCGAATTTCTGTCGAATATCGATATCCAGTCGAAATCGAAATTCGACCGAAATGACCGAAATCTGGGGCGTCCTAGTACAAAAAATGACCGAAATGACCGAAATTTCGATCGAAATTCCATCGAAATTCTGTTTTGGTCGATATCGAAATGGTGACCGAAACCGACCTTTAAGGCCTTGGTTTTTTTGTACCCACTTAATGGTCTAGTGGTAGTACAGTGTGTCTACCACATCAAAGACCGGGGTTCAAATCCCATTCTCGCAGGGGTTGCGTTAGGTAGTCAACAGCCAGCGTAAAAAATAATCAAATCTTTCAACATGGATTTGAGCAAGAATCCATGTAGCCGACCCTACTTATAGTGGAAGAAGGCTTAGTACATTTTTATTGAAATATCTCCTTTTGGATTTTCCGCAATCAAATGGTGGTTACTGTACGGGATTGAAGCTCCCAATCTACGAAAAGTGGCAGCGGAAGTATTACTAAAAATCACATTTGTTGTTGGTTGTGAGAGGAACTATAGTACATTCAACCCGATCCATTTGAAGAGACGGAACATGTTGGGAGAACAGAAGCTCCATGATCTTGTCTACATGCACTACAACTTGAGGCTAAAGATGAAACATGTAAGGGAGGGTCAAGACAAAGAACTACACAGACCCTATCGATCTTGCATACATTTTCGAGATGCACGATGATGATGCTGATGAAGATATTCTTTAGAGGTGAATGGATTCTAATGGTACTCCAGTACTTGATCAACCGGTAGGAATACCAAATGGGAATATAAGCCAGCAAATGGGAGCAAATGTGGGTGACTATATGGCTAGATCCGAGCAGATTACGGACCTGCTTGGAAGATTGGAGATCAAGGATGATGCATTTGTTAATGAAATTCTATCCATTGATTACAAATCCAAATGCAAGTCAAAGGATGACAGTAGAGATGATGATGATGATGATGATGATGATGATGATGATGGCGGTCATGGTAGATCTGGTGGGGGGTCAACATGGGGCGGTCGTGGACCACATGATACAAGATTTAAGGAAGGGTTGCATGCAAGGCGTAAATATATGGAATGACAGAGGAATGCACATGGATAGTTTGTTCCAAGTCTGAGTCTGAGCCTATGGAGTACGAAGCATACGGTCGCGACTATCATCCTACGAACAGTTACATGGATGATTTGATATCATCCGTAGGTTCCTTGAGCTGCATGGACATTGACAACCCATATCGTTGAGGAACACCAAATCCCCTAGGCAGATATGGATATCACACGATGAGAGATCATTTGGCTTCTTCCCATAATACTTTCATGCTCCTCCTCCTAGACCTCCTCCTCCTTCTCAAGCGCCTACATCTCCATCATATAGTTATAAGTGGTATGGATATAGCTGCTACAACAGTGAGAACTACCAAAGTAACCAACCCAAGCAGAGTCAAGACAGCAATTTTTGTGGTTATCATTATGATTTCTTCCCCGATTGCTAGTCTACTACAAAGCCGTGCCTTCTCCTCCTCTGCAGAGATCATATCCTACTCTATCATCGTCATCCTGAGGATCTCAAGCCAGTACTTCGCAGCATTGTGCCCTCGTGATATTGGATCTAGTATCGCTTATCCTCGTCTCAAGATATTCATAAGCATCGATGAAAATCAGTACAGGTAGTATGTGATGGACTACAAGGCCATGTACTCGTACATGACATGGGAGAACTACTACGAGTTCATTAAGTCAGCGATGTGATATGAGAGACAACAAGGGAGCAATACAGATTCACAATTCACCACGAAACTCTTGGTTCTGAACTGAACTCATGACTAGGTAACATCTTTTATTGCATTAGTCATTAATGTGTATGTTGTCATTTTTTTATTACATGTTTTTTACTTATTATAAGGTTGTTATTAACAATATGTTCGATATAATCAATATGTGTGATATAAGGGTCATAGTCATAGATGGTTGATAAGTGTGCTATAAGCCTAGAAGAGTATATTTATTGTTTGAAGAACTTAGCTGAACTCCATTTCCAATATGTATCAGTCAACAATCAACATTAACAACGATATGACCGCTATGACTGATATGTGTGATATAAGGGGTATAGATGAGTGATATGTGTGATATAATTGTGTATTTATAAGTTATTTATTGTTCTAATAACTTGGATGATCTTAATTTATAAAAAATTGAAAAAAAAATCTTTTCGAGCCATTTCCGAGATTTCCACCGAAATTTCAGTGAAATTTCCCTTTACGGGGCGACCGAAACAAAATCGGAATCGAGATTTCAAACCTTGCATGTAATTGCAGTACCATTAGCACTACCATTAGCATCAAGTACATGGAAATTAGTCCAGTGATTTGATCCAAAGTATCTCCACATCAAATCAGACCAACCATTTATTTTTTGTTTCTAACAAGAGCAAAATATCAACTAACCAATCATTCATAAGCGAGGATCTCTAGACCATCTACAACCTCTACCCCGGCCCTGGTCCTCTTTTTACTTGGATTATAACTCTTTATCCGTGCACCTCCAGTACCACCCAGATTTGAGTTGGTCGAGGACACCTACGAGGATGGACCAGCAGTCCAACAACCTTCCCCCAGAGGCACAGGATCTAAAGTCACACCAACCCAACCGAAACAAACCTCATCTCCATCCAAAGTCTGAGAGGCAACACGAGAGGCCACCTCGAAGGGAATCATCGGATAGGTAGCTTGGGGAAAGGAGTTCACTAGCACAATCCTATGGACACATGTTTAGGGGGGAAGTTATGATTTATGAAATGAATATTGATTTTGAAGATCTCATCCATTCGTATCCCTTCTCCCCCTCATATTTCTAGGGTTCCTCTTCTCAACCATGTTCTTCTCTCAACCCCGCAAGGCGCATCGTGTTCTTATTTCTTTCTCATCCTTCTCCTATTCTCTCCACAGCATCACAACCAGGGAATTCCCTATGAAGACCGCAAAACCTGAAGTAGACTTCCTATACTTTGGACACCATGCATAATCTGCATTTGCACATGCTGATACTGAAAGAGATGTATCTCTACTGAACATAAATTACATACTTGCTGAAGTCTTCAGATACCTCAAAATCATATGGATTGCATCTATATGTGCATGTCTGGGTTGCTCCATAAATTGACTCACTTTACTCACGGCAAAGGATATGTCAGGTATGGAAATAGTTACATACAATAGCTTGCCAACAAGCTCCCAGTATCTCCTCTTGTCGACCTCCCCAGTGTCATCATCATATAGCTTCATGCTTGGGTCAATAGGAGTAGTAACAGCTCTACAATCTGCCATGCATGTCTCCGAAAGAATGCTTGTAATATACTTCCTTTGGGTCATCACAAGACTTCACTGGCTCTTGGCAAACTCAAGTACAAGGAAGTACCGTAAATTACCAAGGTCATTGGTTGCAAACTGGTGACCAAGGATGTCCTTGGCACTCTGAATATCCTTCTCGCCATCCCCTGTAACAATAATATATCAACGTAAACAAGAATGACAATGGTACCTCTATGGGTCCTGTGCACAAACAAAGAATGATCTGAAGTCGATCGCACAAACACTGCTGCTCTATCAAGTCTGAGAGCTTCTGAAACCATGCTCTTGGAATCTGCTTAACGCACTTGATAGCCCCGGGAGAGAGCTTGTCACGACCTGGAGAGACATCATGAACAAAAGTAAGTGAACCGAACACACGACGTGTAAGAGAGAAAAGATCCTTCTCGGAAAACGCAATCGAGAAAGGAATCATCTCTCCCAACACAGACGAAGGCATGCGGTTCACCAGATAGCAGCCGTGAGGATAAATTTGGGGCGGACACCATTGAGTGTTTCCCCCTACCTTTTAGACTTCAAAAAAAACATCTGCTCAGAAGTCATGAGGAGCATGACTTTGTATCAACAATGTCCGGGTCACATCAAGTAAGTGACGGTGTTTGCGCTCGGCAACACCATTCTTCTGGGATGTAACATAAGGTCTGCTGAACAATGCCAAGAGATCTAAGAAAGTCAGAAAGTTGTAAGGTGCAGAACTCTAAAGCATTATCAGAACAAATATATTTAACACTGGCAGAAAAAAATTTTTACCTCATATTACAGATCCAGACTCAAATTTATTCTTCAATAAAAAGATCCAAAAAAGTCTAGAAAAATCATCGACAGCAACAATATAAAAACGATGTCCCCAGGGATCAAGAACACGACTCGGACCTCTGATATCTAAATGAAGGAGCTAAAATAACTGAGAACATCTCCAACTCCGGCATGCCTCACACTCGTGGAAATCTGAGGGAGAACATGACAGAGCTTCTGCAGAGGAAGGTGGTCAAAACAAAGGTGCCACAGATATGGTGAGACTGGTCCAATGGGTATAGTAGAAACGCCAACATGAGAAGGTTTGACCTGTCTGTAGAGACCTCGCTGCTCACGACCACATCTAATCACCCTACCTGTGAGTATGTCCTGAAACATAAGAGACGAACGGTCAAAGATGGCACGACAATGCAGATCCTTAGTAATTTGACCAATGGAAAGTAAGTTTATCTGAATGTCAAGAGCATATAAAACGTTCTGAAGTCGCATGGACGACGTCAAATGCACCTCCACCTGCCCTGTAATGGGTAAGTGATCGTCATTGACAATGACAATCAATTTACCAGGTGGTATAGTCCTCTAGGACCTCAGTTGTGCTCTGTCTCCACAAAAATGATGGGAAGCACCAGAGTCCATAATCCACTATGTCATATCTACACCATTACTACCAGTGAAAGCATAAGAGATACTTGAGGAGCTCGAAAAGGCTCTGGCTGTGATATATGTAGCAGTAGTTCCTGCAACATGAGTCATCATTCTCGAATATGAAAGACGATATTATCCAGGCGAGGATAGGCCTAAGAAGCATGAGTATATGAAGGCTCAATATATTCTACCATGCCACCAAAAACGGGATATCCGTGCTTCTGGTAGCATGTATCCTCTGCATGTCCTAATCGACGGCAAAAGGTGCAAGGGCCACGCGAATGTCCACCACCCCTACCACGAGGGGTGCATCCTCTAGATTGGATCGTCAATCCTCGACCCTGAGACACGATCATAACTGACGAGGGTTGAGCAGTGGTCATAGGATGATAGGAGGCATGATGATCCAGCTGAGACAGTTATAGGCCTCCTCCATGGGAGGTATGGTAGCTCCAGACTCCAGTGAGAAGCTGAGTACGTTCTACATCATACTTTGTATCAAGGCCGACCATAAAAACTCCAACCATCATGAAGTTCCTATATGCCTTCTGTTGCTCAAGAGATGTCATAATAGGCATATAGCTATGAAGCTTCTCAAACATGCCACGGAGTAAACTATAGCACACATGCAAAGGATGGTCATTCAGCTTGATCTTTTAGATGTTAAACTGTAGCTGAAGAATCTTGGCCTCATTCTTTACCTGAGCATAGGTGGAAGCCAAAGTGTCCCACGTCGCCTGGGCGGTGGGTTGATTCAGAATATTTTTGGCTATCCACATAGCCAAACACACGCGTACACGTCATCTTGCTTCCAAAAAGCATGCCCCAGTCTTATCTGTTGGCTCTGGATCTGTCAGGATGTGCTCCTTATTGTTGTACTGCATGAGGGTGAGAAATTGTATGGACCACAACTCATAGTTGGTCCAATACACCTTAGCGATGGGAGCCGAGCCCTTGAAGGCTCCAGACGAAAAAATATCACCCATGTTCTTTGACATGATGGGAAAACGATCGAACGGAACTCAAATGGGGAGTGGACCGATATGAACGAGTCTACACGATCGTACGGAAGATTGGTTGTACATGTAGACTCATACAACCATCTCCTAGGGTCAGAAAACAAGATTTATGGGTTGATCTGAAATCACGTTTTCCTGTCAGAATCAGACTGCTACTCGAGACGAGAGGTGCACGGATGCGCATGGGAGGGTCGAAGACGGCTGGGGGAGGAGGGGAAGGGGGAGGGCCTGGGCGACCTAGAGCAGTCTGATCGACGGGTTGTCCAGCCTGGAAGACGACTTGTGGGTTGGACGGCGGGCGGGATGGCCAAGACGGCCTGGGCGGCAGTGCCTTGTGGTCGAGGGAGGGCCTGGGAAGCGCCGGAGGAGGACGGGGGAGGGCCTAGGCGATGCCGAAGGAGGCTGCGCGGCGGCAGCATACCATGTAGAAGGAAATGAATTGAATTAATTAATTAGAGGCCATAGGGTTATGTAATATAGAGACTTAGAGAGGAACTTGTCGGGTAAATTACATGAAGAAGACAAAATAAATAGATAAAAAGAAAACAGTACAAAAGATAGGAATTATCTCACCGGTACATGGATGCCATTGCTAGAATGAAGAGTCAGAAAGTTGTCAATGTTCCTGAGAAGAGATATGAGATTGATATCGACATAACTGAAGATGTTGGATCTGTTAAAAGACCTCGACCATCCAAATCTTTGGACAAGTATGTCATTGTACAAGGACCATATCAGCTGAGCATAAAAGATGCATTATCCAAGGAACATCATGAAAGGTTTGTAGCTGAGCATAAAAGATGCATTATCCAAGGAATATCATGAAAGGTTTGTCTCTTATATATGCAACTGAGCATATACATCAACGATCCCTTTCAATGTATTGACCACAAGACCCTTCATGTAGATGGTAGAGGTAATTGGGATGCATGGTCCTAGTCCCAAGACTCCCATAAGGTATGAGATGAGCGGTGGTCCATTTTTGAAGAAGGTGGTGAAGAAAATATCAGATGACTTCCAATGTTATCGAAATACATGGAATAATATAAGCAGCTCTATGATGATGGATGCGCGGATAGACATGCGAGGAAGGAGCATCTTGAACTTCTATGTCAATTGCTCCTTGGGTACTTCATTTTTAAAGTCCATAGATGCCTCCAATGAGATATACACTAAAGAATACATCTTTCAGCTGGCAGATGAGTGCATTAATGAAGTTGGAGCAGAGAATGTTGTTCAGATTATTGTGAATAATGCTTCGGTAAGTGTAAAAGAAGGGAGATTGATGCTCACAGAATATACCCAGATATGGTGGACTTCATGTGTCGCGCATTCCATTGATCTTGATTTGGATGAGATAAGAAAAGACTCAAAGGCGAAAAACGCACTTAAAAATAAGAAGACACTCATAGTTTCTATTTATGCTCACATTAAAACTATGAGCTTGATACTGAAGTTCACAAACAAGAAGGGACATTTCTAGACCAGGGTAAACAAAGTTTGCAACTACTTTTCCCGCGCTTGAAAGCATTCTAGAGAAAAAAGAGAAGCTGAGGTTGATGTTTTCCTCAGATGAGTGGAGGAACTGCAAATGGTATAAGACCAAAAAAGGAGAAAATAACATCGTCCATAGTCTTTGGCTCTACTTACTGGAACCACGCTACACTTGCAATCAGATTTTTATACATTTGGTTCATCTATTGCATGTGGTTGATGCGGATCGATGCATGTCCATGGGCTTTATATATGAAGGGCTTGAAGGGGCCAAGAGAGAGATAATTGCAACTTTCAATGGCGTCGAATCATCTTATAAGTTTTTCGTAGACGTAATTATCTCCAAGATCAAAGCAAGCTTGGTACTTCATTGCATCTAGCGGCTTATTTTTTGAAATTTGAACCCATACTGCTTCTACACGGAGTGTGGTGGTGACGCAGATATTTGCATGGAAAGATTTTATCCATATTTAGATGTACAAGACGTCATCACCGTGAAGGAGCTTCCTTAATATAGACATAACCACGTGGCATTTGGCAAGCCATTAGCCATGAGACAGGTTGAGATATGATGAAAATTACAATCCAAGTACATCAGTCATTGTTTTCATTTTCAGTTCATGTCATTTGAATCATCTTCGATTTTATTGACTTGACTGATTCTCTATTTTAATAGCTAATTTGTGGTATAATCGTGGAGATGACATGCCACATTTGAAAGCCATGGCCATCAAAATATTGAGTTTGACATCTTCATCCTCTGGATGTAAGCGTCATTGTAGTACGTTTGACCCAGTAATGACTCCACTAACATACCTAATTGGAATACTAGTAGTAAATTAGTTAAATTGATATCAATTTGCAAGTTTATTTGTAATGTTGAGCCTCAAAAAAAAAGTTTATTTGTAATGTTGGTTACATATCCATACCAAGAAGAGATGCAGGTTGGAGACAAAGAAACTAAACGATCTTGTGTACGTATGTTTCAATTCTAACTTAATGGAAGATCGGGTTGAGAAAGGAAGAGATCCTCTTTCATCTGGTGATTGTGCACATTTAGGTGAATGTCATGGCGATGTCCAATGTATAAGCTCAAGATTAGGAGGTCTTTTCAGGTTCCAGATAGACTTGTGGTGCAGTGGCACATGCAAGTGGTGTCGAAGAGAATTTGAAGCTGGGAAGAAGCCAAAGATGTGAATGTAGTATGGGAGCTTCATCTTCGAGCTCAAATGTTGCATCAATAAATGAAGAGGAATTTCTGTCTTAAGACATAGATGAACAAGAAGATGATGATAAAGGTGATGAATAAGAAGAGCTTGATTCGGATGATGACATTGTTTGGGGATGAATGACGTGTGTCACTTGCTATTTGAATTACTTTTGTTTTGATATGTTGTATTTGTTTTTGAACATTAGCGCGTGCTATGTAGCAAACATTTTATTCTTAACTTGCTTCTTTTTTCTTCTTTTACTTCAATTGCTTCCTTTTTTTAGCTCATATAAATGTGAAAATTACTACATCTATGCAAAATATATAATAGTATATGTATAAACAATAATGTATATATTTAAAATATTAAAAAATTCAAACCCGATTAATGCCCGACTACATCCAATTAGTCATCCAACTGCAAATTAATCCTTAGTCAATGATCCGACTGACCGAGTACCGATTATCGATTTCTGCAACCATGCCATTAACAGAGGTTGGACACGAGTAAGAGAAGGCCAGACGAACCTTTCCATCCCCAAAGCTCCCATCACAATGGTTGAAAGAGGAACAAATATGGAGCCCTCGACCCGGTCAAAGGCTACCTTCGAGTCCAACATAGGAGCATGGTATGACCCGATAATCGAATCCGAACCCGACAACCACTGGATAAATAAGACATCACCTCCTGACATCTGACATCTGTAATCTAGTAGAGGATACGAGTACTTGATTGCAAGAAAAAGAAGGCCATATGACCTTCGCAAAGCTTCCAAAATGCACAACGCCAACCGACAGGCCCCTTGCAATTTTAAAGATGCTTGAAGATGCTCTATTGACTTCGCCACTAAATCAGCCAAAACAATGCCCGGCTTCTCCAACCGATTGCCATCAGCACGTTCCTCCACCCCTGTAATGATTGGAGCTAAACATTGACCTAACACAATCTCCAGACGGATAGGCTGAGAGGAGTATAACCCTTTATCAGCATGACCACGCTGAGGTCCTCCCCGACCCCCAACCTTAAGCTAACATCAACTACATGTCCTACCAAAGCCATCACTTTCCTCAAAGACAGCAACTCCCTATAGCAAAGCGGGACACTTGTGATGCTCCCCTTCCACCTCTCAGTTCTCGATGCACCATTGAAAGATCTCAAGCGTTACCAACCCACAGCTCTAGGCACCCCAGGAAAAATGCCTCTCATCACTTCTGTAACCTTGGTTTTAGACAAGGCACAACCCTAGGGAGTCTTATCGTTGATCCATATCACATCCATTCGAATTCCATCCACCTTCGTCCAATTGATTCTCTCCCTCATATACCTTAGCTCCTCCATCGGGCCCTCTTCGATCTCCAGACCATCGACCAGCCTCATTCCACATGCCTGGGCCGAAATACTCTTCAAAATCTTCGGGAAATCACATTCAATGTCATGTCTTGAATGGTATCATTCTTCTTTGCCAAAGAGCCTTGTACCCAGCAATCCTGACGATGATGACCAAGAAGACCACAACGAAAACACAGTGATGAAGACATCACGTAACTCCTCGAAATATGGTCCAACATACCATATATGTAGCACCAAGATTCATTCACAGCCTTCTTCGATTTTCGATGATTACTTTGCTTCGTCAATTGCCAATCGCTCTCCACCTCCTTCGAAAGATTTTTAGGAACGACTCTCTGAGCCTGCCTTCGACATCTTCTCGTCCATGTCCAAGATCTTCCCATCTTCTACGCCCACGATTCGTTAATGTTCAGTGGCCCTCTCCTTACCATTCCCTCCCCGCTCCGCCAAAAGATCTCCAGACCTGACCTCCTCCGCGCTCGCATTCCCCATCCAGATCAATCTTCTTTCCCAATCAAAGGAGTTCACGAGATCTTTCCTTCTTATGGAAGTCAGTCTGGCGACTTTTTAAGCTGAATGCAGATGGGTCTGATTAATGACAAAGTTGTGAAAGAGAACAAAGAAAAGAAATATCATGTGTCATAGGGTTTTCTTTATATAGAGATGAAACCTTAGAGGTGAAAGGAGATTGCCATGTTGGGTTACAAAGATGCATTATAGGACTTACACATAAAAAAAAGAAAGGTTGTCATAATATTGTAAATACATTATTACTATAATACTCCCTCTTAAACTGGAGCATAGATATCTATCATGCACAGCTCGGATGAACACCTCTAAATGGTCCCCTAGCTTTAATGAATATAACAATCATTTGTTTTGTTGAACTGGCATGGGAAGTAGAAACAAGGTTGCAGAAAGCGGTAGTCGGTACTCGGTCGGCGGGGTTACCTATTAAGGATTAGTCGGCAGTCGGGCGACTAATCGGATTTAGTAGGTCATTAGTCGGTTTTAAATTTTTTAATTATTTTAAATATATAAATCATTTTTTATACATATATTCTTATATATATACATATATTTGTACATTTTATATGCCATCATAATGAAACAAAAGAAGTAATTGACTTTAAATATAAAATTAAGCATGATAGAATATGTTTGCTTTTAAAAAAAGTGAAAAACTAAAAAAATAAAAACGGTTGTTGTAAAAGTCGGCCGATTAGTCGGCTGACTAGTCGGGTGGACCGACTAAAGGCCGACTAGGCCTAGTCGAGTCGGCTACACCCCCCGACTCGACTAGTCGGGCCGACTTTTGCAAGCTTAGTAGAAATAAAGCCTTTTCAGATCATATACTTAGAGAAACAACAATCAACCTCAAAATGCTTAATCTGGTCCTAGAATGCATGATTGTTAACAATGAATAAGGTTGTTGGTTGTCACGCATGAGTTGTATACGGTGAAGCGCCTCTATAGTGAGGTCAGTCAGAACCAACTTGACCCGCATCATGTCAGTGCCAACCTACGTCGTGGCTTTGTACTCAAATTCTACACTCGATCTAGCCAACAATGTATGCTTCTTACTTTTCCAAGAGACAAGAGAACCACTAATGAAAACGGAAAACCCATGATTGACTTTTTGTCCTTGGGATAGCCAACGTAGTATGTTTGCATGATATGGCAAGTTGTGTCCCCTTACCGAAGTGTAGTCTCGTATTTGGTGAGGAATTTGCATACATGTGTGACTGTCGTGGTTACTCCATCAATTGGTTGATTTTGCTTACAGCAAAGGAGATATATGGCCTGGTGATGGTCACATAGAGGAGCTTCCCAAACGAGCTCTTTGTATCTCCTCTTATCGACTTCCTCTATGTCATCATCATAGAGTTTCATATTGGGATCTACTGAAATAGTGGCAAGTCTACAATCTACCATCCCAAAGATCATAAATATAATTTCTTTGACTCGGCTTTGTGATTTCCGCTAAACTATAGGCAAAGAAAGTGTTAAATTTCCCCAAGGTCCTTGGTGATTAACTGCTTCCCAAGGATTTCTTTTGTCTCATCCATCCCAAGTCTTTTCTTTGAGTGCCCTGTGGTTCGTGGGCTGTGGGAGGACCCGGTTGTGGCTTGGGTGGGTGCTACTGATGTGGTGGCCTTCTGTGATTCGCTATTCTTGAACAGCCACACGGCTAGAAGGCGACTCTTGACTCCGGTGGTAAGATTATGGTCGGTTTGGCTTGGTCGAAACGAGGCCATTTTTTCGGCGCAACGCTTTTACAAGGAGAAAGTGTTGATTCGCGCTGCAGGATTGGTGGACGACTGGAGTGGTAGTTAATTTTCTTAGTGTGTGGTTTCTTTCACTGTTTGGAGGCTCTCTGGTCTCTTTTTTTGGCCTTCTAGCTTTTTTGTACTTTCGTCCCTTTGCTTTTTATCTAATATATTGGGGTGAACACCACTGAGTGTATCCCCCTTTTCTTGGCTTCAAAAAAAACCATGCAAGTCATCTCCTGTAACAATGAGATCATTTATGTGCACCAGAATGATGATAGTACATTTAGTGTCCAATGCCCAAAAAGTGAATGATTAGCAGTAGATCTGATAAGCCATGTTGCTCTAATAGGTCAGAGAGCTTCTAAAACCATGCCCTTGGTTTATGTTTGAGGTCGTAAATAACCTTGTAGAGCATGCATATCTTATAACATCTCCCCTCAACACCAAACAAGGTTCGAAATCTCAATTTCGATTACGTTTCGGTGACCCTGTATATCGAAATTTCATCGAAATTTCGGGAAACTTTGACAATTTCGGTGGAAATGTCAGAAATGGCTCAAAAAGCCAAATTTTTCGATTTTTTGTAAATTAAGATCTTCCAAGTTATTAAACAATAAATAACTTATAAATACAGTCCATGCGATAACAGTCCCGATATTATTATCGTTTGTTTCTGCTGATCTGAACTCCAATAGATTCGCAGCACCCATAAAGTTCCACGCGAAGTTTGTTTTTCTCTTGTCTGCTCTCAATTGAGGCATGGAACGGAGCCAATATCATGTGGCTTACACGGCAAGATTGCCCCACCTTCTAGAGAGATATTATATCAATTTGCGGCTTTGGACATGAGGACAGCTTGTACCCCTTTACTTTGGTGTGGTCGATTTGGTGCGCCAGGAACAAGGCCATTTTTGGGTGGCAAATATTTTATAGCGAGAATGTAATGGAGCATTGCAGGGCACTCTGTTTTTCTTGGCAAATGTAATTTGATGTAATACCTAACTTTTTGATAAATACGTACATACTCTGAGGTGGATCCCATCTTGGGAGGTCACCATTCATTTTTCTCAAAAAAAAAAGTTTGTGATACGAGCTAACTTCATTTCTTGCAACAAGACAATGTCACAACCTCAGTCACATGAAAGAGATCCAATTGACCTACGCTTCTCCGGTTTGCCCAAACCCCAGACATTCTAGGTCAAAATCTTCATTTCGCAACCAGGTTGCCACCTTGAGTCGGGACCACACCCACGACTTAAGCCACCAAAAACTTTGGACAATATAGTAGCATCTTCTCTGGTATAAGTATAGGGTCCAAACTACTCGAGATAAACTTTGTAGATTTTGTCTCCCTTTTACGTTTCTGGTAATTCTCAACTTTTCCTTCAGTTACATTCCCCACCTAGATAGCCCAGCAGAGGTGGACATGGCGAGGGTAGGCTTATCACCACCCACCAACAAAGTCTTAATAACATGTTGGGAGTCCTCCCACTCGATGTATACAACACTTCAATAGTCGAACTCAATGTTCTAACCCAAGGAGGGCCATCTGTAGAAATCCAAGGTGCAGAGATTCAGGTGAACGAGTTCCATCGCTAGGAGTTCCCAAGACCGCGGTTAACTCAATCCATCTCCTCAATATGCAATGCCTTAAGGGAGGTTCTTCCTTAATGATACCGGCAGCTACGATAGCGCTCGCACCAAAATGCCCTTGTGCAATAGAAGGTGTTCTCAATATGTCGTGTAGCCCCAAACTCGATTTGGAGATAGGAATAAGTTTCAGATTCAGGTTGCAGAAACGACTCATTGGGAATCAGTATAGCTTCATATCCGGGCAGGAATACCGGTCCGAGACCCAACAACGAATGTTCCACGAGCTTGACTAAACAGGTCGGACATGCATAATGCATAAACCTGAATGGCCGGCTCTTCAAAAAATAATCTAGAAGAACCCTAAGTCTGACGATAACAGTCGACAGATCAAGCAACTGAAGCATCGTTGGCGAAGAGTGATTAATACCTTCCAAACATGGCTCGGTTTGAAATTCGAAAGTCCAAGTTTTCGCCTCCAGTTCCGCCTTGTGTTTCAGTTAAGACAAAGCCAAAAGGATCAGGCTGTCGATGCATATTTGGTGAAGGACGATCAACACCTTTCAAACTTGGCTCTTCTTTAAAATTAAAATCAAGAGTTTCGCCTCCAAATCTGCCTTGTGTTTTGTTCCAGACGACCCCGTAGGAGCCTACGAGTGTTTTCAGATACCGTTATACAATTGCAACCCATCGTTGCTCAATGAATACAAAACACTCATGCTTTAGCACCTGCAATAAGATAATCATCTTATAATATCTATTACATGTTTATTTGTATAAGAAATTATTAATAAAAGTCTATCCAAGAAAAATATATTGATATTTGGTGATAACTTAATGTTAAAAGATAAGTTATTTGAGTAAATAATCCAAGAGGAGGCATGTATGGTAGTTTTTAACTCCAAAAATCCCAGAGTATTTAGTACATATATACATGGAAGACTACGGGGCTTTTTAAAACCCCAAAGTGTACACATGAGATGTATTATATTCTCTCCTAAAATTTAAGGGGGGCATGTACCCCTACATGCCCCCCCTTGGATCCATCCTTGCTCTTGCATAAAGGACCTTGTTCTCCAGCAACACCATGTTCCCTCTGAAGTGTGAAGGACCCCCCCTATTCTTTGTTGGACTTCCGATGTTAGCGAGTGAATGTCCATACCGTTCTCGAGATACCCCCGCGTCAGCAAGCCATCTTTCTGAACTTCACGGTTCAAGTTGAAACCTCCAACCGCATCCGCATAAGAATGGTTTAACATTCAAAACACCGATGTTAATTGTATGTTTTCATGTGTACACTAGCCTCTGGCGATTTTTGTTGATGGAACTTTTGCTTCTCCAGATATTCAATCTGCCAATGACCTACTTTGTGAAGCAAACCAAAAATTTCTATGGTGAAAAAATAATTTGATGATGGAAAATGATTTAGTGGAAGAAGTTTGTGGGTAGAAGAAGAGAAGATTCATCGGTTGAGAGGGATTTGGGAGGAGAAACGTGGAGATCGTCTGGAGGGAGAAGGAGAGAAGTGGAGAGATAAATGAGAAAAATCTCTATTTAATTTCATTTTCAATTGTCTAAACATTAGACTATCATCCAATTTATATAAGAGGGTAGGATTGCAAAAATAGAAATAGAATAAAATTCAAATCAAAAAAACCATAATTGAACCTGATCGAATAACTAATTGATTTAATTGACTCACTCATTGATTAGATATCACATGCGATCTCCTTAATTAAATTGAAATCAAAAACTCAACATATTCAATTGACCGTAAATAAAATTATCTGCCCCTATAGTCTCTAATTAATCAAATGGAAACTAAAATATTAATTTAGTAACGAAAAAAATGGACGGAAGAAGAACCTTAATTGAGCCCTAATTTGTCATTCCATGCTGCATCAGCTCTCTGTTGCTTCAAGAAACTCATTTCCTGATGCGTTGCGCGATCTCTAGTTGCGACACTAGAGAATTTCATCTGAATTCAGTGGGCTAGTCTCCTCCAATTTCTTCTTCTTCTCAGTACTACATTTATGTTTCTTTCGCATTGAGGAGCACTGTTATAAAATTTCTACCGCTTCATTTAAGTAGTTTCTTCTCCACATGTACTCCCGCAATTCACTACTCGTTTGGCAAGTAGCCTTTGGATGATGAGTATTTTTTAAATTACTCCATGACAACTCAACTCCCCCAATTTCAGGGGATACGTCTCTCTTTGGAGAGGTCTTCACCCGAGACTAGGGTTTCTCTTCCACAATACCAATGGCAGTGATGAGATATGTAGACATAACAGTGGCGACCTCGAGGGACATAGCGATAGCAAAGTGGGAGGCCTTGGAGGGTCTCATAGTTGCAATGGTAACGATGGGTGTACGTGGGTGTAGGAAGCAGTGGCTAGACTGTGCGACACGGTGGGGACAATGTAGATGACGGCAGTGGGTAGTTGTCAATGTGGAGATGGAACGGGGAAGGTTGCGATTGGAGTGAAGGGGCGGGGATGTGGGGATGGGTAGTGGCAATGGAGTCAGTGGAGGCAGTGGGGCTGGAGTGACGGAAGCATGTGGTGTTGGCGAAGGGGATGGGGCATCCGAAGAGGGTGGCGGAGCCGATTCCACATGCGATAGTTGATATAAAACGTGTTGAACAGCAAGCCATATGACTTTTTCTTCATGGTAGCCTTCTGAACATCTTGTATGAACTTTGTATTTGATAAACCATCTTGTTGCATTATCATCTTGTTGATGATAAAATTCGAAGTCGGACGCTGTAGAAGTTTATTTATGTTCTTGTGTCTGTTATCTATTTATCTTTCCGTTTGTCTACCTTATGTAATTTGCCCATAGACCTCTCCCTATATAAGAGAGTCTAGGGCTTATGGAATAAACACAACTTTTATTTTTCCCAACATGGTATCAGAGCGGCGGTCCTAGAACGGAGTTCTCGTACCAAACCCTAAACCTAGCCCTCTACCTCCAAGCCTCGTGCGCGGACTCTCTCTCTCCCCCCCTTTCAGTGTCGCCCTCGGCCCCCCGTCATCCTTCCGCTCTTCGGCCCCGCGAGTCGCGCGTTTGGCACCGACCTTCGGTACCGTCTTCGGCGCTTATGCGCAGGTTTGGTTGTCTGGTACTCTGATTCCAGATATTGCTAACGATGTCCCGCACCAACCGACTGCCAAAGCCATGTGGGAAATTCTTGCTGTCATGTATTCTCAAGCCAAGAATGAGACAAAAATCCTACAGCTCAAGCATGACATCTTCACGATAAAGCAAAATGGTCGACCCCTGCATGCCCCTACACTGCATTGCGGGGAATGTTTGAGAGGCTTCATATCTTCATGCCTCTCACAACTACTCCAAAGCAATTGAAGACATATTGGAAAGCCACGATGGTAGGAGTGTTTCTAACCTCTCTTGACTCACAGTATGAGGCTGCTTCATCTCATATTCTGACGGATGCTACCATTCCTCCCATATATGAGGCCTTTCGGAGATCGAGCCGAATCAATATCTCGAGTTCAGCTACTGTGCCTAATTCGTCTGCTATGGCGGTCTCTCACGGAAGAGGCAATCCATCTCAGTTTCATGGTCGCGGACCACGTGGTAGGGGTGATCGTGGTCGTGGATCACAATGTACTTACTGTCACCGGACCGGTCATACAGAAGATACGTGCTACTCCAAGCACGATTTCCCAGCATCTGCCTGTGCAGCAGAATAAATTCAACATCAGGGTGCTACACATGCAGTAGATCCACGATATGATGACCTTGTGTCTCAATTGAGAGATATCATGTCTCCAACTAGTACTCCTTCACATGCTTCAGAGAACAGTTTGGGCGTTGCTGCTACTGCAAAAGCTAGTACCTCAGGTAGCGCTCATACTTCTACTTTCTACCAGGGTTCACGTACCTCATAATGGATTGTAGATTCAGGTGTCATACATCATTTGTGTGGAGATAGACACCAACTCACATCCTACAAGCAAGTTTCTCCAGGAAGGACAGTCGTCATAGCATATGGGACTCATTCTCCCTTCACTGGATAGGGACAGATTGCGTTAACACCTATGCAGTTGCAGAATGTGCTTCATGCTCCTAATTTCTCGATGAATTTACTATCAATTAGTCAGATCACTAAGGACTCGTTTGGTAACCGGGTTACCCTCGGGGTAACCTGGTTTACCCCCCTCTTTTCATAGGATGGAATTATATCATCAATCATAGTGACATCACATTACATTCTTTATTCCAACCATCTCCAACCCTCATGACCATCCCAAACAACTACTATCCAATCAAGTTACCCCAACCCACCCCAACCCAGCAACCAAACAGAACCTAAGGATTTACATTGTCGAGCGATATTTGACCCATCATCTCTTGTGTTTCAGGACATTCTCACGGGCAACGTGATTGGACATGGCTGTGAGCAAGGCGGGTTGTATCGACTGGTCAATACACCTTATGTTGGAGCATCATCTCATTCCACTGGACTGGACATGTCTCCCCCTTTTTATGGCATCTGCGCTTCGGTCGTCTTCCGCTTCAGAAACTACGTCAAGTCCTTCCTCAAATTCCATCTCGCCCGTCGTTCCAGTGTGAAGCTTGTGAGTTAGGGAAGCATCATTGGCCTACCTTCCCTAATCATCAGAGTCGGCGTAGTAGCTCTCCATTTGAGTGTTTTCATATTGATATT
This sequence comes from Ottelia alismoides, assembly GCA_037367405.1. Lineage (NCBI taxonomy): Eukaryota > Viridiplantae > Streptophyta > Magnoliopsida > Alismatales > Hydrocharitaceae > Ottelia > Ottelia alismoides. The sequence continues at coordinate 10,459 of JAZKJV010003150.1, read as the reverse complement.
TGGGGTCCAAGTCATGTTCCCGGTCATCAGGGACACAAGTTCTACTTAGTGGTTGTGGATGATTTTAGTCATTTTTCTTGGGTCTTTCTGTTAAAGAATAAATCTGATGGGGGTAGCACTATTATGAATTTTATTAAAGAAGTGCAAAATATTTTTTCGATTTCTGTCAAGATTGTGCGAACCGACAATGCCCTTGAATTCGGTACTCATACATTATCTCGATTTCTTTCATCCCATGGCATTCTTCATCAAACGTCTTGTGCCTATAAATCCCAATAAAATGGTGTCGCGGAGAGAAAACATCGCCACCTTCTTGATGTTGCCCGTACCCTTCTTATCCAGAGTTGTGCTCTGTACTCTTTCTGGGGCGATGCGGTTCTCACTGCATGTTATCTCATTAACCGCATGCCCTCATCCGTGTTGGGGGAGAAGATACATTTCTCTCTTGACTTTCCTGACAAGGAGTTGTTCTCCATTACCCCGCATGTCTTTTGGGTCCGTTGCATTTCTCGATGAATATGTTCATCCATATGTACCTGACTTAAGATACCTTAGTATCAGATGTATAGCATCCACATCCATTTGTTCATCCAAATGTACCTGACGAGGTTGCTCCATGAACTAGCTCCTATTCTTCTCTCCTACAGGTGACAAATTGGTGCCATCAACCACTACTGATGAGATCTTTATTCCTCCTCCACCATCCCCACCACCAATACCACCAATACCACCTATACCACCGCCACCACCACCTCCACTACCTTCCAGTTCTTTGGTTCCTCCTCTACAGTACCACTACAGCCGACGACCAGCCCCTGCTCATGATCATGGTCAATCATCAAGCATGCCCCAAGTTTGTTCTGATATTATTAATTCTATTGATGGGAATGATGATACTTCTCAGCATGAGTAGGTAGAGGATGATTTGGAAGGTGGTAACGGCTGATGCAAAACTTGATTTGCCTATTACACTAAGAAAGTGGAAGAGGTATTGTGCTTCATATCAGATTGCCTCTCATGTTACCTTTGAGCATCTGACAGGGGACTTCATGAGATTTGTCATTGCCTTATCCGCTGTGAACATTACACGGACTTACCAGGAGGCATTAGCTGATAGCAGATGGCGTCTGGCAATGGAGGAAGAAATGGCCGCTCTTCAGTCGAGAGGTACTTGGAGCCTTGTTCCAGTCCCTACTAGGGCATATGTTGTGAGTTGCAAGTGGGTTTTTACAGTGAAGCAAAATGCAGATGGCAGTATTGATAGGTACAAAGCTCGACTGGTTGCTCGTGGTTTTACTCAGACGTACAGGGTAGATTATCTTGACACGTTTTCTCATGTTGCTCGTCATTCTACATTACGGATTCTTGTATATGTTGTTGTCATTCGAGATTGGCCTTTGTTTCAATTGGATGTGAAAAAAGCATTTTTATATGGAGATCTTCAGGAGGAGGTTTACATGCAGCAGTCACCTGGGTTCACTGCTGAGGGAGAGAGAGTGTACAGGTATGCAGACTTCATAAGGCAGTATATGGCCTAAAGCAGAGCCCGAGAGCTTGGTTTCAGAAGCTCTCAGATTTGTTTGAGAAGCAAGGGTTCAAAGGTTGAAATGCAGAATCACTATCTTTGTACAGAGGACATCCAGAGGTACGACTATCATTATGGTGTATGTTGACGATATACTTACTACAGGAGATGATATACAGGGAATAAGAAGAGCGAAAGAAGTCTTGGGTCGTGAGTTTTTACCATGGATCTAGGAGGACTCAGATATTTTCTGAGATCGGAGTTTGCTAGAAATGAAAAAGGCCTTGTGATGGCTCAGAGAAAGTATGTCATTGATTTGTTAAGTGACACATGTATGCTTGGATGTCGACCTGCTTCTACACCCATGGACCCACGCATGAAGATGTATGATGATGATACTGAGGAGGTTGACAAGAGGAGATATAGAGAACTGGTAGGGAGGCTTCTTTATGTTACTATTACCAGACCAGATATTTCATTTACAGTAAATAAAGTGAGCCAGTTCATGGAGCAACCTCGTCAGGTACATATGGATGCTATACAAATGATACTAAAGTATCTTAAGTCATCTCCAGGTGCATGACTGCTATTTAGGAAGGAGGGCACTATTACTATCTCAGCATGTGCAAATGCAGATTACGCAGGGTGCCCAGGTTTTGCTATATTTGTTAGAGGGTCACTTGTCTCGTGGAAGAGTAAGAAGCAAACTGTAGTTGCAAGATCCGGTACTGAATCGGAGTATAGAGCTATGGGCTCAAGCATGTGCAGAAGTGATGTGGGTTCGCGCAGTTCTGACAAATCAACATATAGATGTCTCTCTTCCCATGTCGCTGCAATGCGACACTCAGGCTGCATTATTCATTGCAAATAATCCTGCATTTCACGGGAGGACAAAGCACATTGAGGTTGATTGCTACTACATCCGCGATATGATCCAGAAGGGCTTCATTTCTACAACCCATGTCAGCTCAGGAGACCAAACGGCAGACATTCTTATTAAAGCTTTGCTTCAGGGTCCCTTTCAGAAGTGCTTATCCAAGATGAGCATGATAGATATCTATGCTCCATCTTGAGGGGGAGTGTACTAGTCTATTTATTTTCTTGTATATTTTATCTATTTATCTTTCTGTTTGTCTACCTTATGTAATTTGCCCATACACCTCTCCCTATATAAGAGAGTTTAGGGCTCAGGGAATAAACACAACTCTTATTTTTCCCAACAGACGCAGTTCAACACATATTTCATGCGATCTTTCCAATGATCCGTGTGTCTTCTCGTGGACAAGTCGATAATGCAACTGAAATTTCCTCGTAATGTGCGTCATGATCGTCCGGAAGGATCGTCAAATAATGAGAATGAGTTGAACACCATGCCCCGATACCACTTGATGGAACCGAAAATTTCGACAATGGTGGAAGAAGTTTAGAGGGTGGAAGAAGAAAAGACTCATCGGTTGCGAGGGTTTTGAGAGGGGAAACACGGAGATCGCATGTAGGGAGAGGGTGAGAAGGGGGAGAGATAAATGAGATAAATCTCAATTTAATCTCAACTTCAACTATCTAAAATATTGGACTATCATCCCCTTTATATACGAGGGGTGAGATTACAAAAATAGAAATAGAATGAAACTCAACTCAAAATAGAATAGAATTTCAACTTCAATTTAATGTCACCCTTGTTGTCTGACATGAGGATAAGATAGACGAATAACAGAATTCAACTGGGGAGTAGACCGATATAAACGAGTCTACATAATCATACGAAGGATCAGTTGTACGTGTAGACTCATACAACCATCCTTGCTAATCCTCGTCGCTTGCTAGGGCCGGAAAACGTGACTTAGACTTTCAAAATCACATTTTCTTGTCAAAATCATATTGTAGAATTGTCTGCCGATATGCGCAGAGGTGCGATTAAGGGTTGATGCCGATCTTGAGGATCAAAGTCACTGTCCAGGGGTGATTTGCGACTCAGACGGCCGGGGCGCGGGGTCTTGGAAGAGGTAGCTTGGACAAAGGCAAGTCAGGGGCGTACGGATAAGGGCGCGGGCACTGGGCGCAGTGGGGGCGCAAGGCCGGTGGTGCGATGGCATGGGTGCACGGGTACAGGGGCATTGGGGCCTAGGCGCGGGAGCGTAGGGGCACTAGGCGTGCACGGGGGCGCAGAGTGTGCAGGGGCACGCGCGGGGTGCAGTGGCACGCACGGGGGGGGGGGGGGGGGGGGGGGGGTCTAATGGTGGGCGTGGGGGTCGGGGGCGGCGCGGGGGTGGGAGGGGTGCAGTTGTTGAGTAGGGAAACGCAGGGTTAGGGATGGATACGGTAACTTCGGTCGAGCACTGTCGCTCCAATACCATGTTAAGGGAACATACTGGAATGCATGGTGAGAGGTCCAAGGGTTCCCTTATATAGGAGAAGAGCCCATTGGGCAAATTACATAAGGAAGAAAAGAAAATTAGAAAATTACAAAAGATAATACTAAAAATAGTAAATATCTCAACAAACATTTCTCTATCTCCCCCTTTTTTTCCTTTTTTTCTTTTTAAATACTGAGCACTCCTTTTTTCTGCCTAGAATACAACAACCCTCCTTTTTTTCAAGGGGCTCTCAAACAAATAACCCCATTTTTTTGTACGTGTCTTTTCTCTATTTTTTTTTAACAAACATTTCTCTCTCCCCCTTTTTTCCTTTTTTTTCTTTTTAAATACTGGGCACTCCTTTTTTCTGCCCAGAGTACACCCCTCCTTTTTTTCAGGGGCTCTCAAATAAATAATCCCATTTTTTTAAAGAAGCCAGCGGGCCTAGGGTTGCCCGTCGTGTAAACCCTCTCTGATGTTGTCGTCGCCACCCCCATTTGGGGTTCCCTGATCTGGAGGTGCGATTTGGAGGTCTTAGAGGAGGAGCGCGCGAAGGAGGTTGCCTGGGAGATCACCGCTCGTGCTGATGAGCTGAAGGGTGGCGCTCGTTTGCAAGGAGGAGGCACGTACAATGACTCGCCACGGCTGCTCTGAGAGTTGCGCGATCTGGGAGTTGTTGCTCTGGGATTCACGTGAGATGTTGCCCGGAGGGAGTTCGCGCGGAGGGAGATGGGACTTGCGACTGGGCATGTGCACGATGGGGTTGACGTCGTTCTAGGAGTGGATCGTAAAGGTCCTAGAGGTGCGATTGAGGACCGGAGGCAGCGAGCCCTGCTATGGAGATTGGGTTGGAGAAGGAAGCGCAGTAGGGTTGCTGCTTCTTGGCTTCCGCCAATATATGGACATGCGCGGGATGTCGTGCCTTGTATGCGCCATCGCGGTGTCGTGATGTGTGCCTGGAGGAGGATCTATCTAAAGGGAGATTATCTGAATCTGAGGAAGACGGGTGCCTCATGCTAGAGCGTTGTCAGGAGGCGTTCGAGATAGATTCCAAATCAACCTGGTGCGGCTGGGAATGAGAATCGTCGCCTAGCTAGGATGAGGAAGCGGCGCCGCGATCTTTGATCTAGACTAAAGATGCCTGAGACTATGGTTCAAGACATTGAACCCTAGATCTGGAATGAAGATGGAGATCGGTCTTGATCACGAGCATGAGAATAATAATCTTTAAAAAATGACAATCGAATCTCGAACAATAAATAAATCTTCAACAATAACTCCTCGAGAATCGAACCCGCTCTGATACCATGTTAGAAAATAGAGAATGTGGACGCGGAATGATAAACAGAGCATAAATAAAGAAATATAAACATGAAGAACAAAGAAGATTTTTGCGTGGAACCCTACTCCCTGAGGAGCGAGATGAAACCACGAGAGAATGCCTCAGCGGGCGTATGTATTCATTGCACTTTCTCATTTGAATACATGGGTGTGGGGCTCCTTATATAGCACCCACTGAGTCTCCACATCTCCAAACCGGTAGATGTGGGACTAAACTTTGGATGGTGTAAATGGATCCTACCATCTCCCTCATATATGACGCATACAACGAATACTCCAACAAATTTCAACTTCAATTGTCTAAAATATTGGACTAGCATCCCTTTATATAAGAGGGGTAGGATTACAAAAATAAAAATAAAATAAAACTCAACTCAAAATAAAATCATAATTAACCCTAACTGATTAACTAATTTATTTAATTGACTAACTCGTTAATTGGAGATCACATGCAATCTCCTTTAAATTGAAATCAAAATTTCAACATCGATTAACCGAAAATAAAATTATATTGCCCCTAATTTGATTAGACTCTAATTAATCGATCGGTGCGGTTGGGTACATGTCTAGGATATTGAGCTTTTTTTGGAAGAGTTCTAGGATCTCAAGGCCAGCAACACGAAGATCATGAGTAAAATCCCTTGTTGTCACGTGGGCCATCTACCTAACAAGGAATGTATTTATTTTTTTTCATGAGGAGAGACATTATGCCGAGAATTTTCTTGCATACATTCATACCCTTTTGGAGTCTTGGTCGAGGAATGGAAATCTTCTTATTGGGTGAGCACCATTTTCTTTCTCAAATAAATAAGATGAGAGATGGGATTAGGAATGAACTTCTAATGAAATTTACATAGCATGAGATAAGAGACGGGATTGGAATGTTTCTAAATAAATTAAGATTGATATTGAATTTTTGTTTAGGTTATGTATATGTGTATCAAATGCCTTTATTTTCTCATACTAGCTTTTAGACAACTGCCTAGCACCTCATGCATTTTGGATTCCCTAGCACATTGGAGCATCTCACGTCTTAGCCGACACTGATATAAGGTGTGCGTGTGTGTCCACAATGTACATGTCCTCAAGATGTACATCAACTAAGATGGAAACCAGATCTTGAATCTATGTGGTGATGTCACTACTGCTTCGTACCATTCGTTCTTCACTTTGTCGGTGGAGGCATATCTTGCTCCCAAGGAACTTGGCCCCACATTTACATAGGTTATGGAAGATGTGGTGAATTTTTATTATGCATCACCCTGTATTGGAAGATCGGTTAAAATCGTGAAAAAGAATCAATGATGCCGACTTACGGCCTGGTATCGTGTGCGTGGTATCCCATCAAGAACAAATCCAGTTTTTCCGTTGTAGTGGCATTCTTCTAGCCTCTTCGACAACAGGGCAAATATGACATCCTCTGGAACAAGCTTCCCTTCATTTACAGCATTTGCTATCTAAAGAAGGCATGAAAAACGAAGGATATATCAGCAAAGAACAACTAACCATCAGTCCGATAAAATATTGGCAATTAAAAACAGGAAAAAGAGATGCACCAGACTTCTTAAATATGTAATTGAGTATATAAATATCAAAATCCACCACCATGGCTGACTAGATAAGCTCTTGATCAGAAACTAGAAGGCAAATTCAACATTGAGAAAACCGTACAAAAATTGACTTCGTGGAGCATGGAGGAACAGTGGTACTTTAAGGAGCGGCCACAATATAAAACGCCGCGTTCTGTGCTTCCGCTATAGTTTATAGTAGATAATGCTGTGGCAATCTAAACCGTCAAAAGGTCCCATTTTTCACCTCAAAACCGCCGCAGTAGGTGGTATTCTAGGGAGCAGCTTAGGAGAGGGAAAAGAAGACGTTGGATCATCCATGGATGGTGGAGACTGGAATAGCGTAGCGTACAACAAGTTATCTCCTCACAAAGGAGGCCAAGAGAAGGGATGGATAAAAAAGGTGGAACGTTAAAGAACCTGCTTGTAGAGAGAGGAACGTGGGTTGAGCTCCCGGCGGACAAGCGATCCCATGGAGATGTAGGGAACCCCGAGGAGCTGGGAGATCCGAGAAGCGTAAACGTGCTTCTGGATACCAGGGCTCCCCATGAACACCCACTGCGCGCCCCTCTCCACGCTGGCCCCGCACGTCTCCGCCATTTCGTTGTGCTCGTCCCACTCGCTCTCGTAGTCGATGTACGCAGCGGCTGAAGCGGAGGCAAAAGAGCGACCGGTCTGCCGGAGGAGGGAGATGGCGCACCCTCCTGCGAGACGCGGAGCGCGACCATCGGCAGCTGTTGCGTGGAAAGGGGGAGGCCGTTGCCGGGACTAGTGAGTGGTACGACGGAGAGAGAGGAGAGGGACGGGTGCGGGGGGTTCTGTCGTGTGTAGCTTAAGGGACGGATATGCCCCTCAGAATTTTTTTATAAATTTATATGCGAACTTTTCCTGTGGCTTGGGATATTCCCGGGGGTCCCATTGATATTCTGGTATATTGGAGTTGAATTTTTTTTGATAAGTGTGAGACTATTTTTTGTTTGTTGTTTCGGTATTGAATGTGGATTTATTGTACATTTTTTCCATAAAAGATCGTAGCATTTCATTCATCTGAAGAAGACATCCGAAGATGCTTAACAAGAATGCCCTTTAGAGATCAATTCTTTTTTTATCTGGTCCTCGAAACATCTGAGCTAAGTTGTCGGCAAGCTGACCTCCTTCTCCAATGGTAACATTGGAATGGTGTGCTCATCCACGTGGGGTGGGCAACATTGAAAAGGAGACGAAGGGAAAAAATCATCAAGTGGTTAACCATTTGAATTTTGAAACCAAATAAAATTGTTTGCTTCTGAAATAACCCCCATCAAGGGTGTTTCTTAACCCTCGAAGGCCCTACGACACCTTTATTTCCAGATAATCCACTAAAGCACCGCACACTTTGCCAACACATGGCATTTTAAGGTATTGATACCATCGAAGTAACGAATAATAAGTTAAAGTGAGGCCATTCCAGAGTCAAACCCAGCTTCAAGAAGATCGATTTAGTGAAAGGACATTTTCACACGATGTGATTCATACTTCCTGCGTGTTTTTTACATAGGTGGCATCAATTTACTCACTCAATCCCTCATTTGCATAGATATTTCATGGGTTTCATACTTTCGATGCAGGGTCAATCAGAAGAATATGGAAACCCGTAGGTGCAAAAACTTCTTCCAAAGATGCAAATTGAAAGAGGAAATAACTCCCAATTTGCAAGGAGATAGAAGTTTTTGGTTGAAGGTTCTTCTTCAGTTTTTTTACGAGGGGATATGTAACCCTGTCCTCTTCCTGATTTGGTTGGGGTGGCTCTAACACACGTTTAAGCGTAATAATATCAAACCATAATCGAAGTGGTACCCGATTTTGCATACTCGTTAGCCAGTTGTTTGGGGAGAGGTTAGTAAGAGCGCTGCTGAAGAGTCTTGTTTGTTTCAGGCATTATCCTCATAGTTCATGGAATTTAATTAGAAACAGTGGGATTTCTTCAACCGGATCTAACCAAAAAACGAGTCGAGACTGTTATTTAACTTTTTGAATGAGGCGTCGTAGATCGCTTTAGATTATGCCTTAATGGCCTTCTAGATCGATGAATCCTTTCAGGTAGAGCTTAAAAAGACATGTATATCTTTATCTCTGAAATAAACGGCCTTCGTAATACTCAAGGCCAAAGGTTTCTTTCCTTGCCTTGCTTGAAAGTAGTTTTGGTGAGCATTGCATCATTAAATTTATGTAGGATTATCATGATCCAACTAGAGATGAGCATGGATCGAGCCCTATAGGGTCCAGGACCAAGCCAAATTATTTTTGTGAGCTTTGGATAAGTCTTGGGCCCATTGATTGTAATTTTTAGGAGGCCCAATCCCAAGACCGACCCAATTATTATGGGTCAGGTCGGTCCATTAAATGTTGGATATCAGTTGAGCTTGGACCGACCCAAGTTTTTATAGGCATGGGCCAGGCTAGCCTATGTATTTGTATAATCTCCATTCCTACACACCTCCTCGGTTGATGTTTTTTATTGTAGTATTCTTTATGAGTTGTGGGTTTATAAGTTTTTTTGTTTGTATAATCTCTTGATTCATTTGAAATCTAAAGTTAGAAAATATGTTAGATTACTCTTTTAAACCAAAACTTGTATGATTAATTCAATATACAACTGACTTTTAACACACACACAAAATCAAATATATTAGCACTAGAAAGGGGGCGTTAAATTAATAAACCTTTTACATTAATTTATTGTCACTAACATTCCCTTTAAAAGGGTTGAAGCATACGGGATTAAATATCAGTAGCATCCAATTGCCCAACCATACAGGAAGAAACGATGTCAGAGAGCCATTCCAACTACAATGGTTGCGATGCCCTTGGGTTCAATCCCCACCCACCCCAACCCCAAATCTTCAATCGATAGGATTCAATGGCACTATCCAGAACTCTTCCTCATTAAATCCTCATTAAAATATGAACATTGGTAGAACGATAGGAGAGAGACTGGTTGAACGAATATAATTAACTCTACACACATATCATTCACACAACATTTCAATCCAAGTAAGACACCCCTCCGTTAAGGACTCCAGATTCATAGTCATTCTTAACGATATTTGACTGAGGAAGATATTCGACTAAGATCACATAAATCTTCCCATAATAACTGATCTCAAAAAATAGATGAACAGATAAATTAGCAAAAGCTCATGGCAATAATCAATCAATCAATTGCACATACAGCAAACTAACCAGTAATATAAATGAAGAGAGAAAAAGAGTATGAATGGAGAACCATAATAATGCAAAAGGGGGGGGCACGGTCTGTGGGGGTTTATGGGCATTACGGTTCGGCTTGTGTTATTGTACAGTATTATAGAAGGGGAGGGGTGGCGTGGGGCAAACACTAGGTGGTGTGGGAAATAGTAGGGATGGAGAGGTACGGGTAATGAATCTGTGATTCAACACTCTTAAGTTGAAAATAGAGCCTTGTTCCCGAGTAATTAGAAGCATATTTCCACCAATATGACATAATTAGCATTCATGCATGCATTAATAACATCCGCATTTTAGCATTTACATCTGCATGAAATGAGAAGCCAAAGTCACTTGTAAAAATCACTCATATGTATATATTTTACTCTAACTCTAAATCTCATAAATTCACTCTATATTGTAGATATTACTAACACTAATACCAA